>APFE030736516.1:0-11795 GCA_000404065.3 Pinus taeda | reverse complement strand
TTGGATAAATTCATCTAATTTTTCATATTTAATTTCAAGATACTAATAACAAATATAGATTATAATTTGAATAAGTTTATTTTTTCTAGTAAAAATTTTAATTCTTTAATTAATGTTTGAATATTTAATCTTGAATTTTCAACTAATATTAAAATTTTAAACTAATTCCTGTTTCAAAAATAAATAAAATCTATTTTTATTTTCTACTAGTTCATTTCTCGGTTAATTTGGTTATAAATATCTTCAGAATTAATAAATCTTAATCATTAGTTTACTATTTTTCATTTAGTGGGTGGTCAAATATTATTTATTAATTTAAACCTTTTACTGTTATTCCAACGAATACGTAATTAAAAAAACATCCTATTAAAGGGATCTCCAACACTCATTTACTCACAAGGCTCTCTTTACTCCCTGATGATGGATGGAGATCTCATCCGAAATGTTGGACGGATCACATACATTACACAGTGCTATTGTGGAAATCTCTAACAAAGCTTGCTTCTTTTATATCTGGGTGAGTTCTTAGTTAATTTGGGAAGAGTCGCTCCCATGACCTCCCTTTCCTTCTCATCTCCAGATCCCAATAATGAAGACCATCTCTTGGGATGCTAAGGGCTTGAATGGAAAATCTAAATGCCGTATCCTAAAAAACCAAATTTCTGTATAAACCTAACATCATGTTACTCCAAGAAACAAAGTGTTCCCACCAAATCCTCACTCAGATAACCAAAACCTTATGGAAGAACTGTGATGTTATCTCTTACTGTGCACCGGGTGCTTTTAGAGGTCTAGCTATACTATGGAAGCCATCTATAGTTATACTTAAGGACTCATTTTCCCTTCCCAAAATTCTATCAACCTATTTTCAACTTATAAGATCCTTGCAGTCAGGTATAATTTCAAATGTTTGTGGCCCCATTCTTGCTCAAGATAAAAGAATATTTATTTCTAACCTCTCTATGGTTGCTCGGCTAATCCATCTTAATCATTGGATTTTGGGTGGCGATTTCAACTTGATTAGAACCTAGAAAGAAAAGAAAGGAGGAAATCAAAGATTGGAAGGGGAGGCTTCAATCTTTAACTCTTTCATAGACAACTAAAAATTGGTGGATATTCAAACCTCCAATTGCATTCATACTTGGAATAATAAAAGTGGATGATATCATCAGGTAGGCTCTAGGATGGACCATTTCCTCATCTTTGAACCCCTTTTCTAGTTGGAATCTTCTTGGAGGCTTTAATTCTACCAAACCATGGATCCAATCATTGGCCTATCATTTTCCAACTTTGATGGCCCTCTTCGCCGCACAATACATGCTTCAAATTCGAAGCATTCTGGCTTCTCCACCCCAACTTCCTATCAAATATCAAGACCTCGTGGCAAGAATCAACCTTTATTTCTAGGTGAGTGATGTATCACTTCCAACAAAGATTAATAGTTTGGAACATTGACGGCTTTGGTGATATTTTCTAAGAAAAGTTTAAGGTTGAAGAATATATGAAAAGGGTTCAACAAACTATAATTAATGAAGGTAGGTCAAAAGAATTAGAAGTAATGGAAGAGATCATAAGAAGCCAACTTGAGGAAATATTAGCTCAATAAGAACTCCCTTACAAGAAAAAATGTAAAAGACAACGACTCAAAGAAGGAGATCGAAACACAAAATTCTTTGATAGATCCATGCTTAATTATCAACATCAAAATTGCATAAATCACCTTTGCACCCAAAACAACCGGTATGTGGAAGATCATAAAGATATGGAGCAAATCCTCTCTCAGCATTTCAGTTTATTTCTAACTAGGTCAATCTCGGATAGGCAAGGGGACATTCAAAATATCACCCAATACATCCCAAAACTAATCATAGAAAAGAAGAATGCCCTACTCCTAAAAGAAATTACTTTTTAAGAAGTAGAAGTAGTTATGAATCTTGCTAGAATCAAGGCTTTGAGCCCTAATGGTTTTACAATGGAATTCTTTCAAACATGTTGGGAAATTTTGGGAATAAATGTCTGAAAAGTGGTGGAAGATTCAAGATTTTTAGCTTCGCTCCTATTAGCCTTCAATGCTACATTCATCTCTCTTATGCCCAAATCAACCAAAGCTTCCTCTCCTTCTGAATTTTGTCCCATAGCCCTATGCAAATTCATTTATAGAATCATCTCTAAGACCATTGCTAATAGGCTCAAGCCTCTACTCCTTAATATAATCTCTCCCAAGCAAATAGGATATGTAGCGGAGAAGCAAAGTTTAGATAACATCATCTTGGTTCAAGAGAATCTTCAATCTCTTCACTCTACCAAGCAATTAATAATGATACTAATACTTGATAAGCCTTTGACAAGGTAAGTTGGAAATTCATCTACCATGTTTTAAAGTCCTAAGGATTTTATGAGAAATGGATATCCTCGGTGATGGATCTTATCTCAAAAGAATTCTTCTCCATCTTAGTCAATGCCTCTCCCTTGCATACTTCTGCCTCCTTAGGAGGCATCAGACAAGGAAAGCCTATCTCCCCATACATTTTCTCGCTCATTGAAGAAGGATTAAATCATTACATAAGGCATGCGCTATCTCATCAATGCCTCTAAGGTCTCCCTCCTGTTTCTCCCCATCATCGATCGGTTCATGAATAATTTGTGGATTATACACTCTTAATGGGTCATCCTTCCATTCAAGAAGCATGGGAATTCAAATCCCTTTTAGATACCTTTGTAATAGCTTCAGGCATTGAAATTAATAAAGGAAAATCGTAGATCTTCTTTTTTAATACCCATTCGGCCATTCAAACCCATATTTCTCATCTTTTGGGCTTCAGAAAGAGCTCCCCTTTATCCAAATATCTAGAGGCCCCTATTACTTCTAACCCTCTTCAACTTAACCATTAGGTCCTTGAACTTTGTTGAATGTTTTTCCCTTATGAAATCGGTCTTGCAATCTCTGCCTACACACCTTCTCTCTACACTTGCAGCTCCAAATTTTATTCTCACCAAGCTTCACAGCCTCTAGCACTCCTTTTAGTGGAGGGGATTCTATAGCTCTTCCATTGTTTCTTCAAGTTGTCCATGCATGTTATTTACTTCTTCAAAAATCTACTTATATGTGGACTGTTGTCTCATTTCATCCTCAATTGTGTGCTCTTCATCACTAATATTTTCATCATCAATTTGTTGCAACACAAGTCCATAGTAATTTTTATTTCTCTCGCACTCCAGTACATGAAAATTTCATCAACATTTTTATTTTCTACAACACCCATGCTATCTTCAACATTCATTACTGAAACTTCCATGTAGACTTCATCAAAACATTAGAGAAATTTTGAGGTCTAAAAATGGCCTCCTAAGGAATATTATAAAATAATAGTGGAAATAATAAAATGAGATTAGATTAACTCATCAAGTTTTGGACGGAAAAAAGAAAAAACTAATTTTTCAGCTTGTATTTTCAACTCATCTCCCTATGATTTTACTCAAATTTCGAGTAGGAGCACTCATTGGATGCAAAATTTAATTTTTCATCCAAGGAGTACCCATGTTACATGCTTTTGATGGACTGTACTATACAAAAAATGTGAAATACATGAAAAAACATGATCATTAGGGAAATTTTGAGGTCTAAAATGGGTATCCTAAGGAAATTATAAAATAATAGTGAAAATAATAAAATAAGATTAGATTACATCATCAAATTTTAGAGGGAAAAAGCAAAAAACTATATTTTCAACTCGTATTTTCAAATTATCTCCCAATGGGTTTATTCAAATTTCGAGTGGAAACACTCATTTGATGCATAATTTGATTCCTCATCCAATGAGTACCCATGTTGCATACTTTCGATGGACCTTGCTACACGAAAAATGAGAAATACATGAAAAATGTAATTGCAGTCACTTTTTTTTTTAATCTATTTCTCACTTTTTGTGTAGAAGGGTCCATCAAAAGTATGCAACATGGGTACTCCTTGGATGAAGAATTAAATTTCGCATCCAACAAGTACTCCTGTTCGAAATTTGACTAAAATCTTAGGGAGATAGGTTGAAAATACAAGTTGAAAAAGTAGTTTTATTATTTTATTATTTTTATTTTTTTACTCCAAAAGTGGAGAACCATCCCCCATGGTTGACATTATCATCTTGAATCCTATTGGTTCTTATAAAGTTGCTTTTTGTTGTACCTTTTTGTTTTGTGGCCCATTTTTTTACCTCAAAATTTCTCTAATGCATGGTGTTGCAAGTCATGCTTCAAGGAACTTTAGTTTTACTTCAAATTTTGTTGCTTCTTCTTTGTTGTCGCTAACATCTACACATTCAAAATCAGTTTTAAGTTTAAAAACATCTACATAACCATGTTGGTTCCATTCTTTCTGCTCTGAAATGAAAAATTTCTCTTCTTGCACTTACTTCTCTACCTCTGTCGCTTCCACTTCTTTATTAACCTTTGTCACTTCAAAGAGGTTGTCTTCCACTTGGTTTTCAGATCCCAATGAGATTCTCTCACCAAATAACATCATATCTATGATATTATTCAATTTCATCATGTGAAACCACTCATTATTGGCTAAATCTTCTTCATCAAATCTAACATCAATAATCTCAATACCTGGATTCACCATACTATTGGCTACTCCAATGGCAACTTCACTTTCATCAACAAGATTTATTATTGTATTCACTAAATGGTCATCCACTCGTGGTTAATCAAAGTGGAATTCATGAGCATATGTGTGCTCTTTGTCTGCTTCTGGTAACACACCATCATCATTGTGATACAGGTGGCTCTAGAAATGCTCGAAAATCAAAATCTTGAAAATGTAGCCCAACCAATACCAAGTTGTAGTGCTCATCATTATGATTCTGGTGGCGTAGACAACACTGAAATCTGAGTCGGTATGACCAACTTATGGCTCTTTAAAGTTTGACACAACATGCAAAAAAGAAGAGCCCAAAGTGTGCCACATGGCATCCTAGTTAACAGGTGGGACACACATGGCAGCCCATTAGCCATTGACACATGGCACTCCATCATTGGCTCCTTTCCCCTGTATAAAAAAACAAAAAAATAATAGTAATAAATACCAAATAAAACAAAAAAAAATTATTATAAAATATATAAATATAAAACCATATAAAAACAAAATTCATATATGACATATGGTTTAATATATACCATATAACCAAATGAATCATATGACATTAGTTTCATTAGCAGTGAACCTTTGATTATTAAAAAAAGGGGTGGATAAAAACAAAATATGGTTTGACCATATTTGAGTTGAATGGTAATAAGTTATAATCACTTGGCACACTAATTAAAATCCACCACCAAAATAACCAACATGCAACTGCAAAAAGAAAAGAGGGTGGGTTGTGGGTTGGAACTAAGGCCACACCTAACTAATTTTCCCAATTGAGTCAACATACCACCTCTCAAGCATTGGGAAATTCATCCACAAGTAAATATATCAACCCACACTTTAACCATTCGATTTCATGAAGAGAGAGGTGACTGCATGAGACCCAATGGGAGGTGTAGAACCCTAGCATGCAAGGACCATGACCAGGTTGGAATTCTATTGGCACAAATTTCGAGATAGATTCTCATGGAAATTTTGCAAGAATATTCTTTGATGCTTGAGGAATCTTTAGATTCCCTTAGGGCCAATTCTTCACAAACCTAGAACTATGCCAACTTTATACTCATTCTCCTCAGTTTTTTTACAGGGAGTCTGATGGTGTTATCATATTTTTTATCTGAGAAGTAGATAGTCAGTCAATTTACAAAGAGGAATCTTTATGAATCTTGAAGAATCTAAAAGATTCCCTTGATGCCCAATTTTCACAGTGAAAAAAACATGCCAACTTTATACTCAAACAAACTAGAATTTTGCCAGGAGTTTGATGGCATGAACAATTTTCAGATATGAGTAGAATTTTTTTAGTCAAATTGCAGAGAGGAATATCTGTGGAATCATGAGGAATCTAAAAGATTCCCTAAGGGCCGAATTTTGACAGTTTCAAAAATAGGTTGATTTTATACTCATCTTACTCAGTTTTTCGTGAGGAGCATAGTGGTGAAGTTAGATTTTTCATCAGAGCAACAAAATTTGAGTCAGCCATAGAGAAGGAATCTATGGGGAATCTTTGAGATTCCTAAGGGTCCAAATTTTGACGGTGTCAGAAATGGGCCGATTTTCCAGTCATTTAACACGATTTTGCGCCAGGAATTTAATGGTGTAGTCTATTTCTTCAACAAAGCTGTGAATTTTTAGGCCATCCCTGAAAGTGGAGGTATATGATGCAGTGATGCCAAATGATGATGTTATTGTTGAGCTCCTTGTTTACCATGCTATTGAAGGATACTTGTATGCCATGTCATGTGAGAATTTATTATCTTGTCATGAAAAAGGGGGACCCATATGAGTGAGAGTTCCTATAGGAGAATGTCTCGTGGAGAGACATGGCCCTTTTGTTGAGAGATTTTATCTTTGTAATGACAAAGAATGTACCATATACTCATCATCATCTTATAGGATTTAATGAAGTGGCCTCCCCACTCTTGACACCGAACCCGAAGACATAACCCACACTAGATGAACTCCGTTATCAATGTGTATGTGTCCTTTGATTTGACGGTCATCATTATGTTTGATCTTCTTTAAAGTATGCCCATGTGGTTTTCCATACTCTTGCACATGCAATTCTACTAACATCACAAAAGTAAAATATCTTGGTTAGTTCCAGTAGCTGAGAGGATCCGAATCAAGTTTGGTTTCAGAGAGGTCTTCTCACTGATGCAAATTGCGAGTGTGAATGATTGAACATGAAACTAGAAAGAAAATGGAGGATGACAGAGATCTCTTTGAGGCCTTCTAGAGGATGATGAACATTGTAGATTTAACGTACGAAAATTATGAATAGAAAATGGAAAGAGAGGAATAGGAGAAAGAAAGAGTAGAGGATGATGCTCCATTTACCTCCTCGAGTGAACATCCTTCTTCATCATCATCTTCTAATCATTCAAATGAGGAGATAAATTAGAGCCTTCAAGCAAAGAATGTTGAATTGAGGACACTTCTACGAGAAGCAAAAGAGGGGAAGAAAAGATTGCAACTTTAGTTACGAGCCATGGAAGAGGCCTTGGAAAAAATTGAAATGAAACAAAGGCATAGCGAAGCCATCATCACCTACTTCAGAAGCAAGAACTGAGGTAAACAATTTTGATCGTCTTCAGTTTCATTTTCACATGACACTCTTTCTATTGGAAGCCTTGAGGTAGAAATTTTAGGAACCGACCTAAGACTCCTTTACCAAGATGGGATACATAGAAGGAGAGTGCTTGAAGGTAGCAGAAACTTCCAAGGAATTTTTGAAACCATAGAAGAAAGAGGATGATGGGAACACATCACAATCCTCCCATGACAGTATGCATTATAGGGGAAGAGATAAGGCAAACTCTCATCGCCAGGATTGCACAAGAGACAACAAAGAGAGGTATAAAAAGTCTCAGTATTCTAAAGTTCATTTTGATTACAAGCATTGTTAATGATGAGCAGAAAGAATGATGTAAAAAACCATGTAATTTTTGTGGCTTTCATAACCATGTGGTTTCCAAGTGTTGGAAGAGAATGGCAGTAAGAAAGAGGTTGAGATGAGAAAGGCCTTCTCCACGTCAAGGAAGGAAGAAGGTTAAGCATGTTTGGAAGAAGAAGAATTTTTGCAATCATTGCAACAGAGGTGGACATCAAAGAGCCACATGTTGGAGGCTTTGTCTAGAGTAGCTTCTTAAGGACAAAGCGCCCATGCAGGAACCAGTTGATGAAGATGTTCAACAAGAGAACATACCATAAGGAGATGGCCCATTCACTTTGATGAGTGAGAGATAGTTTTACTAGATATAGTAGCTTGTCATGGCTGCATTTTGTAAATCATGTGTTGCAATATAATTGTAAAAGTGATGATGTGTTTTGCATCACTTATGAAAGCAACATGATGATTTTTTGGCATTTTTATTGATTCCTGAGGTATTGGTTTCTATTATGATGTAAACTTAACCAAAGAGTGTGTGTTATAAACTCTTGGAAAGTATAAGGATTTCTTGGGTCATGATAGGTCTTGAATTTGAACATGTATTTTGCAAGATGTACTACGTTTGCATAAGATGAAAGTGTAGGTTCATGACTGATGGATCTGAAGTACAAAGGTGAAGGAGAAGGAAGTGTGGCTTGTTAGGGCACCTATTGTGTAAATGAGGGAGTGAAGAAGATTTTAGATAGTGTTCATGCTTTTGGAGGACCAAAAACTCCTCAGTGGGGAGGAATGATCCAGGTGGCTCCAGAAAAGCTTGAAAGTCAAAGTATTCAAAATGTATCAAAACCAATACCAAATTTTAGTGCTCGTCATTACGATTCTGGTGTCGCGGACGACACTCAAATCTGAACTTGTATGACCAACTTATGAGTCTTTAAAATTTGACACAACATGCAAAAAAGAGGGGCCCACAATGTTCCACATGGCATCCTAGTTAGCAAGTGGGAACCGCATGGTAGCCCATCAAACATTGACACATGGCACTCCATCATTGGCTCCTTGCCCCTGCAGAAAAGGAAAAATAATAATAATAATAATAATAAATACCAAATAAAACAAAAAAAATTATTAAAATATATAAATACAAAAAACATATAAAAACAAAATTCATATATGACATATGGTTTAATATATACCATATAACCAAAAAGATCATATGACATTAGTTTCATTAGCAATAAATCTTTGATTATTAAAAAAGGAGTGGATAAAAACAAAATATGGTTTGACCATATTTGAGTTGAATGGTGATAAATTATAATCACTTGGCACACCAATTAAAAGCCATCACCACAATAACCAACACACAAGTGCCAAAAGAACAGTGGGTGGGCCATGGGTTGGAACTCAAGCCACCCTTAACTAATTTTCCTGATTATGCCAACATGCCACCTCTCAAGTATTGGGGAATTCGCCCATAAGTAAATATATCAACCCACACTTTTATCATTCGATTTCATGAAGAGAGAGGTGAGTGATTAGACCCAATGCGAGGTGTGGAACTCTGATGTGCAGGAACCATGACTAAGGTCGAACTCATTGGCGCGAATTTAGGGATAGATTCTTATGGAATTTTTGTAGGAATATTCTTTGATGCTTGAGGAATATTTAGATTCCCTTGGGGCCAATTCTTCATAGAGCCAAAAATATGTCAACTTTATACTCATTCTTCTCAATTTTTTATAGGGATTCTAATGGTGTTATCATATTTTTCATCTGAGTAGCAGATCTTCAATCAATCTGCAGAGAGGAATCTTTGTGGAATCATGAGGAATCTAAATGATTCCCTTGATGCCAAATTTTCACAGTGACAAAATCATGCCAGCTTTATACTCATACGAACCAGAATTTCATGAGGACTCTAATGGTGTGATCAGTTTTCAGGTCTAAGTAACAGATTTTTAGTCAAACTACAGAGATGAATCTTTGTGGAATCATGAGGAATCTAAAAGATTCTCTAAGGGCCGAATTTTGACAGTTTTAGGAACTGGCTGACTTTATATTCATTTTACTCATTTTTTCACGAGGAGCGTAGTGGTGAAGTTAGATTTGTCATCAAAGCATCATAATTCTAGTCATCCAGCGAGAAGGAATCTTTGAGATTCCTGAGCGTACAGATTTTTTCACAAGGAGCATAGTGGTCAAGTTAGATTTGTCATGAAAGCATCATAATTATGGTCATCCAACGAGAAGGAATATTTGAGATTCCTGAGCGTACAGATTTCGATGTTGTCATAAAAGGGTCGAGTTTACAATCATTTGACACGATTGTGCACCACGAATTCAACGGTGTAGTCCATTTCTTCAACAGAGTTGTGCATTTTCTAGCCATCCCCGGAAGTGGAGGTATATGATGTAGTGATGCCATGTCTTTCTTTTGATTTGCTGAGATGACCCATGCTTGAAGGAACTTTAGTTCTACGTCAAATTAACTTGATCCATATCCTCAAACAATAACTCACGAAACAAACTAATGGACCCATCTGATGGTAGCCCCAACGTTCATGAATTGAATCTCGTTGTTCCTATGCTTATCGATAAGCTTAACAACCACTAGAGCAACGTTCCAAAGCTTACCTTTATACACCACACCATATCCTCCTCCGAACTTTTCTACAAAGTTGTTTGTGACCTTCTTGAGTTAAGTGTGTGAATATCGTGTTGGCACTTCATGAGCATATTATACGAATTTCTCCACCACTTAATTAGATCTACCAAAAAGTATTTCAGATTTGTGTAACATGTCAAGGACATTACAAATATTGCTGCTAGTCATAGCTCCCCTAAAGGAGAAACAAACAATTGAATGGAGAGATTAATATCCATGTGATATTTGTCTTTAACTGCAATGAAAATATTAAAATATTATTAATAGTAACCATATTTAATTCACAATGATATAGGAATTGGAAGAAATCATATATACCAATTACAATGGCGTTCTTCTTTCCATGACCTGTAATGCCAACATGACAAGTAGTTATTAGTAATGAAAAATATCCCTAGATTCACTTATAATGGAGCATATTCATATTCAAGCTTGATGGTAAAATGGATCATATCTAAATATATTGTCAGAAAAATTCACATGTGGAGCTTTGCATTCATATTTGTAGACTGCGATCAGAAACTTACACTTTTGATCCTTGTTGCGGTCGACATCCCATGTTATCTTAAAATCAATTTTAGTGAATTGTGTTGTATCAAAATCCTTATCAATGAGCTATTCTTGTCTTGGTAAAGAGTCACCTCCAATGGGCAGACTCAAACTAATTGGTATTTGAAGATGATCTCCATAGAGGCATGTTAATATTGATATTGAAATATTTTACTTAATATGGGCATTGAAATATTTATTTTACGGTGCATATTAATATGTTTTTTTTTTGTTATTAATGTATTTTTCAACACATAATTAACTCATCCATATAAATTAAATGGTTAGTAAATGTTGATAGACATCAATCCATAATAAAAATCAAAACACTTACTACATGATACATCTGAAGTTGTTAGAAAAAAAAAATCATTAAAACTCACTATAGTCAAACATATATACGTTTAAAAAATCATGGAATAATGTTCTTAACTATGGAGATTTACTACCACTTTTCCATGGTGATTCTTAATCTATTTGTAAATAGGCTTTGTTACAATACCATGGCTTATCAATGCCACGTGTCTAAAAAATCATAACTCACTTCATACGACACTTGTTCATATGATATTTTTGAATTAATTGATTTAATTAAAAAAGATAAAAAAAAATGCATAACTACTTTGGAGATAGATATCAACCTTCGATTTCTGTATACTACTATGAATGTTCTAAAATATTATGTGGAGGCTAAACCTATATCATAGACTTAATAATTATGAATAATTAAATTTAAATTGTGAAGCCCTATTCCAAAATATGCATTAATGTAAATATCATTGAAACCTATATGTTGAAATGTTTTATTTATGGGTATTTAAATAGTCAATTTTAAGTTTTGTATTGAAATATTTTCAAAAAATGATAAAGATTCTACATCATCCTCACACTCAAGAGTGAAAATATAAGATTATTTTTACTTTTAATTATGTTATCTCTCTTGAAAGTTGATATAATAAAATACTTCAATTTTCACCTTAATTTCACATTAATTTTATATACAAAGATAAAGTTCTTAAAAGTAAAAACAATTAATTTACTTTTTA
>APFE030736514.1:218607-251779 GCA_000404065.3 Pinus taeda | reverse complement strand
TATTTATGTAATGTAAAGGAGGTTGCCCCCTCGAAGAGGCTGAATTCTAAGGCGTTGATCTATCTTTTCTATCTTTTCTTGAGCTGGTTTCATAACAACATCAATGCATCAATTGTGTTAATTGATAGTCTTGTTCTCCTTATATCTTTGATCATATTTTGGTTAGAGAACCCTCATTCATATGCAATAGTGGCTCACTGGTATCACAAGCACTGATTTCCATAATTTTAGCATATTCGGATACCTAGAGTGTCATTCTTATGTTTGAGAAAATACTTTCCATGCACATTTCATTCAGAATCTTTCTCCATTCAAATAAAACACATCAATAAATTGATATAATTCTCTTTTACAAGCTGCAATATCAAACATTGCTACATTTTCACCTTCATTACATGTTTTATGTTGCAAACATGAAAAAAGTGTTTCAACCTAATGCTTTGCATTATTTTCTCTCACATAAAGGTCTGAAAAATAATGACAAGGACTAAACAACCTTGTTGCGTTAAAAAGATAAAGATCCGGAAATCTTGAATCGAAACTCTCAATCAATGTCTGAACATAATTTCTTGTAAGTTGTATGCAACTCTTGAGGGAGCCATCAATGCAAGCTTCCATTAGTTGTGACAATTGTTCATCATGGATTGAATATACAACAAATCATGTCTATGGGTAGTCCCCTCTTTGTCAACGTTTTTAAGGAAACCATCCTTAGATTCTTTCAAAAATTTAGTAAGATGTACAACACCTTCTGCAAAAGAATCTGGTTTGCAGAAATATCTTTTAGAGTATCTAATGCATCGTCAATAGTTATTCTAAGTGATGTGACATCCTCATTATCTTCTTGAAACTTTTTGTGTAGATTATTCAACTCCTTCAAAACATCAGCAAGCGTATTCAAACAAAATTGAACTGAAACAATCCTTGCCTTATGATACCATGAATTATTTCTTTCTTTCTTCCATAAACTCAAAATAGTAGGCATCACTGTAACTAGTCTTTCAACCACTTGACCCCTAGAGATCCATCTAATCCCATGGATTTGAAGTACCTGCAAGGATTCTAATTCCAATACCTTTAATAAATAAATGAGTTCATTATTTCTCTTTGCAAAATTTCCAACCCATGAGTATATCTTGTTTGTGATTTTCTCAACATACAAAAACTCTGGTATCTTCTTTGAAACATCTGATGCTGCAAATACTTCACGATGTGCAATGCAATGAGTACCAATAAGATTTGGTAGATCATATTTTAGCCATGTGACAAATCCATTTTTACATCCAACCATAGATGATGCACCATCAGTCACAACTGCTATTAGTTTCTCATTTTTCAACTGCCTTGATTCCTTTAAATTAATGATGGTGTCATATATAGTCTTTCATTTTCCATTAGGATTAATAATCATTTTCTTAAATTGTGACACCGGAGGGCCCAAACATTCTAAGTCTAGATATGTGGAATACACAACAAGCTGTTGTTCCAAACCACTGTCTATACTTTCATCTAACATTATAGAGAAAAATGGATTGTCTAACATTTTTCTAGCTTGCACCTCTTCAAGGTAATCTGATATAGAGTGACTGAATTCCGTGGTTGCTTTTCTATTTATGTAGGAAGAATACTCCACTCGAGAATGCATATTAGGTGTCTGTAGGTGCATTTGAAGATGAAAAATATCTTCATAAGTAGAAATTGAAATATCTTTATGTGCAATAAAATATTCTATCTTCATGGTGGTTATGACCCTTTCCTTATTAGCTTCACTTATAGCTATGATGTGTTCTATAATGGGTTTTGCCAACCTTTCAATTTCATACAATTTTTTTTGAGTTGATGTTTGATGAATAACAAATTTTGCATGAGTTGTCACAACATCATATTGAATAGTATTACATCAATTTCCAATACCCCATGGACCTTGAGAATTGTATTTCTCACAAATTTCACACTTCATACGAGTCTTGTCATTTTCCACATTGATACTATACACCCAAGGAAGTTTATAGTCCACTCTTCTCGAAATTCTCATTTTGAGAAGATCTTCCTCCTCGAACTACTAGATCCATTATCTTGTCCTTCCTTTTCATGGCTAAGAATTTCTAAATCAACAAAAAAATCTTCATCCATATCTTCATTAGTGTCCTCATTCAAATCAGGTATATATGGAATATCTTTAACATTAGAATTTTTTGATGTTTTAGAATATCCAAGAAATTTGTCTATAGTTGATTGACCCTTCCTTTTGGAGGCATTTCTATGGAAATAATTTACCTACATGCAAAACAATTACAATAGATTAATAATTTATAAAACTTACAACAAAAAATTAACACATGTAGCTTAAATGATATTAACTATAAATATAAAATAATTATGAAGAAAAAAGGAAAAAGTCAGTTCATATTTACAAAATAAATCATAGCTCTCCACATATAAAAAACTAATTTAACCTTTCATTGAACTCTAAAAATATTATTTTGAGGTTACAAACCCTAAAGTTGAATAACATATATGGCTAAATAATTACAATACATAATGTATAAAATAAAACACCTAGGTAAAAATATAAAACATGGAGTTTATTCATCTTTCTTGTATGTGTAATTGAATTGACCAATCTTCTTTTTATCTATGTGACATCATTATAATTATTTAGGATTGATGAACCACATTGTTTTTCACCAAGGACAAGAATACAACAATTGTGAAATTATAATAATAATTCAAAAAATAAGTTTAAATATGTTATAACATATTAGAATTAATAAACATAATCCAAATGTTATAACTTATGACATTTTTCTGGGTATATTTTCTAATTATTTTTTTCCAAAATATAATTAAAAATTACTACAATTACAAAAATAATCAATAAATTTATAAAATTCTAATATTCCAAAAAAAAAAAAATCATTCTATATTAAAAAATATAATTTTTCATAATAAAAAATTTAAAATCTTAAAAATTATTATATTATTAAATTTCAATAAAATAACAAGCAAACAAACAAAAACACAATATAAAACATTTAAAATACTCAAATTTAAATTTAATATATTATATTAATATTTCATATCTATGTCATTAATTATATCCCTCACTCCACTAATTAACTTTTTAAAATAAACTAAATTTATACATTAAATAGACATAAATTAAATAGTGCATTTTTCCATCCAAAAAATCACTTTAAGACTTCTCATTACTACTTGTTAACTATTCTCAACATAGATTAGGTTTATTAAATAATTAATATTATTAATATTATATGTAATGATTCTTATACTTATTTCTAAAAATCATTATATTATTAAATTTCAATAATAAAAAAATCTAAAAAAACCAAAATATAAAACATTTAAAATATACAAATTTAAATTAATATATTATATTCCTATTTCATATATATATACCATTAATTATGTCTCTCACTCTATTAACTAACTTTTAAAAATAAACTAAATCTATACATTAAATCATCATAAATTAAAGAGTATATTTTTCAATCCAAAAAATCATTTAAGACTTCTCATTACTACTTGTCAACTATTCTGAGCATACGTTAACTACTCTAAGCATAGATTAGGTTTATTAGGTAGTTGATATTATTAATATTATATGTAATGATTCCTACGCTCATTCTCAATTAAATCCCCTACTCTAAGTACCATAAAAGCTAAAAATGCATTCGGAATTTCAACTTGTCTTTTTTCATCTTGTCCCGAATGACATTATTGGATTATGGTTCATCAGAGAAGCCGGACGGGAGACATGTGTCACTAATACTAGTATCATAAGTAATCCCATTCAATCATTCGTATTACTTTAAGATGAATCCTTTGTTGCTCACAGTCTCATTCTTAAACTATATGTTCATATAGTAAAGAAGAAGTTTTGCTATCATCTCAAAGTTGCACTAATAATTTAACCTATTAGAACTAGAAGAGTTGAACTACAACTGGTCTGATAAATGGAATTAGATTTGAGAACCAACTCTTTTAGATCGACTGAATAACAAGAAGTTCCCATCGCCTATATAAAATCAAGAAGTTAGATGGGATCAAGGAGTCAAGGATTTCTATTAGTTTGACGATATAAACACATTTTTACTCTTTAATCATTTCCTGACCTTGCTTCCTCAGCAATTTTCGAATTCCTAAATCAATTAGGGCTATTTATAGTCAAGAGAAAAAGAAACTTAAAGCTCACTTTCACTTGGGTATTAGCTTAGGCAATGGCCTCAGAAGAACAAAGTGCTAGATAAGAAGACCGATCCCTCCCAAAGGTCGATATTGAGGAACTAACAGTGTCAGCCAAACCACCAAGTTCAATTGGAACATAGTTTTGAAAAGCCTGCTTTCTCTTCTAAATAACAAGCAACTAAACTCCCCCCAGAGGTTGGATTTTCAGGCCGTGTCCCACTGGATCGTGGGCCAAGAGTAAACCCTCCTCATGAACTTGAATATTCTTTTGATCTGTCTACTTTCCTTTTTCTTTTTCTGTTGAAAGGTTGTATTGTCTGGAGCTTGTCTGAGATCAAACTATACCTCCTAGAACTTGCCACCTAATGAACCAGCCCCATTTCAAAAATGCATGTGGAATTTCAACATGTCTTTTTTCATCTTCTCAAAGATAGAGTTATTTTCTTTTCTCAATTTGAAATTTATGGGTGTTGTAAATATCTCTTAAGCTCCATTGCTACTAAACTAACAAGGTACTAAGTGATAAAAATTGCTCTTTTATTCTTTATATAACACATGAGCATAGTTGGGATTTGGGAATTGCCCATTCAGTTACCAAACCTGTGCTTAGTGGTTTACTAGTGAGTTTATCTAATATTTATGCAATGATAAGCTTGAGTTCATCCTAATATTTAAAGATAATCTCATGTCATAGAAGTACATGCTTACGCTAATTCCTTTAACATTAAAAATAAATTACAAAATATAATACCAACATTTTTATGATATTAATAATAAACTTTAAAAAAGAAAAGAAAAAATATAACTATTACATCTCACTAAATAGACATACACTCCAAAATAAACCAAAAAGTCATGTTAAATAATAGCCCAAATATATACCTGAATCAATACCCAATTCCTTTTAACATTGAAAAAAATACAAATATGATAAAATTAATAATAAATTTAAATAAAAAAACACTATTGCATCACATTAAAAATACATACACTCCCTATTTAAAAAACATGGAAGAGGTGCATAAAGTGTTTGATGAGATGCCACAACAAAATGAGATCTCTTGGATAGCTATGATCACAAGATATGCCCAAAATGAGCATGGTGATGAGTGGCTTAAACTCTATTCCCAAATTCAACTAGCAAGTGGAAAACCAGATGAGTCCACCTTTGCTAGTACTTTATGTGCATGTGCTTGCTTGACAACTTTAGAAGATGGCAAGCAGATTCATACCCAAATCATAAAATTAATGTTTGATTCAGATGTATTTGTGGCAACTTCCTTAGTTTATATGTATGAAAAATGTGGAAGTAAAAAGGATGCACTCAAATTGTTTGACCACATTCCCAACAAGAAGGTGGTCACATGGAACTTGATGATTGTAGGGTATGCTCAACATGGGCTTGGTAAGGATGCCATCGAGCTCTTCGAACAAATGCAAAGGGTAGGTATGAAGCCAAATCATATTATGTTTGTGATTTTTCCTTATGCTTGCAGCCATGTCAACCTATTGGATGAAAGCTATAAATTTTATGATTCCATTGTTTGATTTTATGGAATCATGCCAACAATGGAGCATTATGCCTACATGGTTGATGTTCTTGGTCATGTAAGACACTAGGAGGAAGCACAAAACTTCATCAATGAAATTCCATTTGAACCTGGTCTGATGGTTTGGAGAACCTTGCTTAGTGCTTGCAGAAACCATGAGAATATAATGTTAGGAATACATGCCGCCAAACATGTCCTTAAATTTGAACCACATGATGCTGCAACCTATGTGTTGCTATCAAATATGTATGTCAGTGCAAGTAGATGGGATGAGGTGACAGAAGTTACGAAATTGATGAGGGATGCAAGGGTGAAAAAGGACCTGGGATGTAGCCGGATAAAAATCAAGAATAAAATACATTTATTTTTAGTGGGAGAAAAATCACAGCCAAAAATGCAGAGTATGGTAGATTGACTTAATTAATAAAGGAAGCAGGTTATGTGCCTGACACAAGATATGTGTTGCATGATGTTGAGAATGAGTAGAAAGAAGACTCTGTCTTCCACCACAGTGAGAGGTTGGCTATTTCTTTTGGGCTTATGAGTCTGCCACCTAAAATTCCAATTCAAATTGTGAAGAACCTTCGTGTCTGTGGAGATTTCCATAATGCCACCAAGTTCATTTAAAAATTTGTTAAGCGAGAAGTCATTGTAAGAGATGCAAATCTCTTTCATCATTTTAAACATGGATTGTGTTCTTGTGGAGACTATTGGTGATTATAACACAAAACAAACAATGGATTTTAGGTTATACCTTAGGGTTTTTAGCAAATAACATTTTAGCATGATTCATACCCTTATTAGAGACTGTGGAATTTTAAGAAAATAGAATTTTAGTGTGCTTCATACCTTTATTAGGGACTAGTTCCTATTATTGGAAACATCACCTAGCTCCCTAGTTGCCAAACTATTCATAATTATTCACCATATTAGAAATTTCTTTTAAAAGCTTCTATATATGTTCTCAAAGCCTTGTTTCAGGTCACTAGAAGGGGATCATTCTAATTAGGATGCAATGCACTAAATTTGTTTGAATCCAGTATGTTATAATTAAACAAAAGAACTTGAACTGGACTCTTAGGACTCCCAACTAGACAACCAACTGTTCCAAGCGTCTTCTAATTTTATAACCATAAATGTTCCAAAATCTCAATGGTGTAAGTTTGCTTTTGATATGTATTAGAAAGAACCATTTGACTTGGGCCAACTTGAGCAGGTTGTCACTGGAGAAGAACAAGTTGTTTGATGTTATAGCATTCTAAACATTGTCAGTTCTAAGGCTGCAATGGGAAACTTTCGACGGGTAGAAAATTTATTAACGAGTTCATGATTGAAAGGAAAAGCTAACCTAGATGCTCTGAGTGGTAAGTTGTATTTGAGCCGAATACTTGTAGATGTATGAAGTGTTGTGGATGCAGATTATTAGGTTGGAGGTGAACCCTTTTCCACTGTGGACTGAGCTGAATACTTGTAGATTTCTGAAGGGGTGTGGACACAGATTATTAGGTTGACTGCTGGAGGTGAATCACTGTCCACTGTGGGCTATCTCGAGGACCCTAAAACTCCTTGTTGATAGAGATTTAGAGACCATGTAGGAGAATTGCAAGAAAAATCACCACCAACAATTAGACCCTATGAAATTTTTTGCAAAATCCATAAGGATAGAAGAGAAAAGAGAAAACAATAGTCCGTTCAGGTTGCCCAAATCCAGCGAAGATCAAGCATTTTCAATAGTGTTCCACCCTATACAACATCCACTCTGGTCAATAAATTCTTACACTTAGTAGCTAGAGAAGGTGGGTGGTGACATAATGCATTGCTATCGAGAAGGACATGATCATTGAAATAAACTACAATTCAGGTGGTGACATAATGCATTGCTTTCGGGAAGGACATGATCATTGAAATAAACAACAATTCTGAAGTCTTTACTTTTCAGAAACATAGATGAATGAATCATGTCCATGAAAGCATTGATGGATTAAAATTGATTGCAGGAAATTGGAATGTTGGACATTGCCCATTGCCCATCTACAATCGCCAAATCCATCTTTGAAGTTCCAGTGGAATAACAACTGCCAATGCCACCTGGGTCCTGGAGCACCCTGTATTGGTAGGTGGAAAAAATGAAGAGCACCCCATACTAGTAAGTGGAAAAAAAGTGAAAATAAATAGGCGTAAGGACATTTTAAAAAAATTGTTGAATGCCAAAAATATGTTTTCCTGAGTTTCAAACAAGTTTAAAAAATTAGGTACCAAATAATTTTAAACGTTAAATACGGATAAAATGCACTATGACGGGAATTTTTCCTATCAAATTCCATCTCTGATCGGCATACAGGAGCATCATGTCACAATGGGGATACACTCAATTGACATTGACAATTGTAGGAAGAGTCAATTTGTTTGACAATTGTAGGTATCACTTGACATTGACAATTGTAGGAAGAGTCAATTGATTTGACAATTATAGGTATCACTCTTCTCGTTATTGGAAAAAATAAGGAAGAGTTACATAGTCAAGATAACGAGTATATAGATGGCTCACAATGAAGCACCATATCATGTAAGAATGAAACTTCAATCTAGGTGAAAACTCTAGATGTTATCATTAAACCCTCCTAACTACCTATGATACATACCTTCATGCTTGCACCTCTTCTATCAGGGGAAATCTCATGGGAATTCTAAGACATGTCCCAGAAGTTTTTATCTCACTCCACCCAAAAATTTTGTGATTTCTTTATCATGTCCTTGTCCTTCTAGTATAACTAGGGTGAACCCTCCAGAGAACTGTCAATTGCATTCTTCCCATACTCATAAATCCGGGTTTGGTTTCATGATCTTCTCTTGTTATATGCTATTTATTTAATGCGAGCTACATTGTTAGTTATAATGGTAATTTATGTTTCTGTACAAGACTGTCTTCTATGGACAATACAAGTGCACTGGACGAGGGGCAAATTTTCCAGGCTAATGGTATCTGGAGTTGACATATGAAGAAGCTAAGCCCTTCATTTATCTCAGCTACGTTATGGAGATGAGTGGATCAGACTATGAATATTAATTATTTCATAAAAAAGTACTATGTTGCATGAGTTTTTGGAACTTAGGAATGTTGGGAACTTAGGTACGGGTGAGGTTTCCCCAAAATTTCTAGGAAACAACTAATTGAGAAAGGTAACACAGATATATATAGTATATATATATAAATAATTACATATACATATACATATATATATAATATTAAAAGATTTAAAATATTAAAATCAATTTAAAATTTTAATTTATTATATGAATATCAAATTCAAAAATGAAATTTTGAAAATGTAAATGATTCAAGAGACACTTTTGAATTTAGGAAGCATAGTGAAAATCGAGGAACTCATCATATTAATATCCATATTACTAGCATGCCCAATGTAGTACATAGTAAAAAAAAAGACAAATGTCCAAAGTGGCAAAGTAATACATGGTCCAAAAATTCTCAAAGGCCAAAACATAACATTAAAGACTAAAGTTGAAGATTATCATAAAGTGAAACCTTCAGCATCAAGACTATCCGTATAACCTTGGCCTCGCTAGGCACTCCAATTTCATCATCACCATCATCAATATCAAGATCACCTGCAATGCTACCCAAAGGTATGCCAACTAAACCTACATTTGGTGAAGGATTATCCTCATCATCATCAATATAAGAAGCCTCCTCAGTATCAACATCCCATCTTGTTGCGGGGCCATCTAAATACTCAGCTAGCTTCCTTGAGCAAAGTCTAAGACTACTATGCATATAAATCAATTTCTCTACTCTCTTAGAGGTAAGCATATTCCTCTTAATAGAGTGAATGAAACTATAAGTAGACCAATTCCTTTTAGATTCTGATGAACTAGAAACCTGAGATAGAAACCATGAGGCAAGATTTCGAATATCTTGGGCTTTCCCCCATATATTCTCCACCATCCAATGGGATTCCTTTGTGCATAAATGTTGATGTCCACCCTTGCATCTTGAGATAATTTGGAAGGGTTTAAGGTAGAAAAATCAATAAATTGTTCTCACATTCCAGTTGCTTCATTAGGCGTATAGATTTTTCGTATGGCATATGTTAATGCTTGTCAATCATGCCAGTCACCAGCAAGCAAATGCGCTATTACCTAGTTATTTTTAGGGTTTCAAGTCAAATTTTATAGTTTCAAAAAGTTTTTCAATAAAAATTTGATCACCGTTATGAAAGTCAGTCTTCACTATTCCTTTCAGTCTCATGGTCAAAGGCACTATCTTGGTCAAGACATATCATCATTAGTAGAGTCCCATTCTCATTTTTGTTCATAATCCACCAGATAATTCATTAATAAGTCATCATTAGGTCACTACTAGGTCACTAGGTGTAATTATGGAAAATTGGTCTTTTTACTATTCAAATTCATGTTATAAGGCATAGTGGAAGTTAGTTTGGTAACTAAGTTTTGAAATCTATGTTTTTATTTCATTTTCTCAAATGAAATATCATCATAGAATCATAAAAAATAAAGTGTCAAGTCCAAGTGTAAATTGTTGGTGGGCCCACTATTATTGTACAAAGGAAAATTGATTTTTCTTCATCTATAAAAGCTCATCACTCACTCTTTTCATTCTTCACTTGCTCATTATTTCATCCAACATGCCATATCATTCCATTAAGGTGATTGTGCCATGCCAAGAAGGGTTTCTTGCATCCAAAATTGATTTCTAGAAATTGTGCTACGCAAATGACCCTACCTTTGCTACGCATTACCAGGTTTCTCCAAAAGTGTGGACCCTTTACAGCTACTTGCTCCATCATGGTGACATTACTCTATAGTTGAAATGGGTTTGTGTTTATATCCTAGGGTTCAAACTCTTTATATTTCCATTACCTATGCTCATTTATCCCATCTCTACTTCCTAGGGTTTTGAAAACAGTTTGAAAGGTTTTCACTTTTCTCTTGTCAAAATTGTTGTTAAAACTCATACCTATATACTTCCACACCATCATCTACCTTAAATACACTTACCTACACACATCCCATAAAACACACTCCCAAATTTCATCATTTCTACCCAAACCCTAGACAAATTACACTCTTTTTCACTATAGGATTGTGTTTTCTTGTTTTGGAAACCTTCCACTCACCCAAATTTGGTAATTCCAATTTCCCTAGCTTCCTAAACTCCCCCCACTACCTCCCCAAATTTTCTCAGAATTTTCTCACATCCCTATCCCCCTCATTTTCCCCAAACTCCCTCACAAGTCTTGAAAATCCCATGTTTTCACATAGTCAAAACCATAATTTTCTATCCTAAGAGCTAAGTGCTAAGATGGAGCTTGAAACATTAGAGCAGAAGAAACATAGAGGAGGACATGTCATTATACATGAACCTAAATTAACCCATGAGGTATTTTCTTCTCCCTTTGTCATGAAATATTTTGAAGATGTTGGATACCTTAAATTTTGTCAGAGGGTTGAAGAATTTAAATATCAGGACCAATTGACTAGTGCTTTTGCCACTAAGCTCAAAAAGGAAAAAGTGACCATAGCAAGGTTCCAAATCACTGCATTGAGTCAACTTATCTCCACAACTACAGGGGTTCCAAAAACTGGAGAGATCTGGTTCAAAAGGGAAGACCTTGACCTTCAAAACTACAAAATGGACCTAAAAGCACAGTACAAGGTAGCTCCAACTTACATTTTTTCCATTCAGACATTTGCTAGATAAGCACACACCTCTCATGAAAATGATCATGAGGTATTTCGCATGTGAAGGTAGGTTTTCAAGGATTTATAAGTACCACATGAAACTTCTGATTCATTTCACCGATGAACCGCAACTCAACTTGTCCTATTACTTGTACAAAAGTTTGATCAAAATGACAGAGAAGGTACAAAAGCAAGGGGAGAATCACTAATCTAGCTTGTTTCATCATAGCATAGTGAAAGTGCTTTTTTGTCATCAACTAGCACAAGAAAATATGTCTTGGGACCATTTTTCTAGTTCAACGTTTCTTCCATCTTCTTCAACTAGGTCTAATGATAAAACAATACCTATAGGCTCATCCATGCTGCAAGATATCACTTCTTCAAGCAGATTGACTAAGAGGAAAGATAGGGTAGAAGGGTCTCAGACCTATTCTACAGGTGATAGGCTTGTGTTTTCTCAATAGATGGTTGAAGGGGCCAATCCTACAATAGGTAAAGAGACATTTTCCTCATAGCATGAAGAGTCCTATCATCCGGATACACATGTGTCATCTACGGAGAATCAACAAGAAGGCATAATTAAAGATCAGATCATCAGGGTTAAGGAGGTTGAAATCAAGAAGTTGGAAGGCAAATTGATAGAGGCAAATGCTCTAATAGCATACCTACAACAAGAGAATATGCAACTAAAGGTGAACCCAATGATTCAAGAAAAACAAGCAGCAAATTCAAGGAAAGAGGATACAAAGGGAAAATCAATGGTTGAAATGGAAGTGTCCAAGGGTAACGGAAAGAAAATTGCATCAGGTAAACCTAGGACTAGAGTAGCTAAAAGAGCCCTTGATCTACAAAGAGAGATTTCTCCACCAAAAGAGCATATTATGGTAGATGGCCCAATCACGAGAAACATCAATGAAGATAGGGATGATTGGCTTGATAAGGTAAATGGACACCTGAAGAAGCTCCTCAAGAAGGAAAATAGAACAACAACTTGCAGAGGCATATGGCTATGCACTACTATACCAGAAACAAAATATCTCTAGTTAGGATCAAGCAGTTGAAGAGCAAACTCAAGGAAAACCTAATTGGTCAAAAGGACAAGGATAGGCTTGATTTACTTGTTGAGGCCTCACTCATGGAATAGCATATCCTATTTTAACCCCCACTCAGCAATTTTGAGGAAATTTGGAGAAAATTTTGGTCATTTTTTTTTGTTTAAAAAACACAGAAAATTCTATATGCACAGCGCCTTGGCACTATGCTTTCATTTCAGAGCTCCAAATAATGAAAAATCTATATGCCTGGATAGATTTTTCCCTAAGGATCTCAAAAATCCACTTTTGGAAGCAGGTCAAACTGGTGAAGAGAAAAAGTCGAAAAGGGGTGAAAAAACACACGTTCTACCACCATTCTGGAACATGCGTTATGCTTATAGAGTCACCTCGAGAGAATAGATTTTTGAAGGCCTTATCGTGCTCCATTTCTAAAAATTCAAGTTGATCTAGAAACTAGACACAAAATACCAGTCGAATATTTTCGTACTTTTCAGTTTTGACCTCTAGAAGACCTCCAAAAACTGCCTACAAGTTGGTGCTACACTTATAGAGGAATTGCACTACATTTTTTCCTGTATCAGACTTTTCATTGCAAATTTCACCAGATTTTGTTTTAGTGATGTAATTTGGATATTTTAATGACTTTATGATTTATTTGTGGAGTTAATAGACATGATAGGTTGTTTTAGTGTTTAATTAAAGCCTCATAAAGGTAGCAAAACTCAATTTGAAGTCTAAAAGAAGAGTTTGTGTTTGACCTTCTTACTTCCTCTAGTTTGTTGAAAGATTCTTGCTAACTATTTCAACACCTAAGGATTCGACCCCTGAAGGTGGGAAAATTATTGTTTTTGAGTCTATATGTATGTTTTCTCATTAAGTGGGAAGGGTTGGACTTTTGTGGAGAGGCTTGATACCTTATGTTCTCTTACAACTAATACAGGAGCAGTTGCAACTATATTTCAGGAATACTTGTTCAGTGAGTCTATGGTGTTAGTTTCCTTTCATATCAGCTTCTAATTGATGAAATCATCTCTCTTTTCATGATTTATCTTCTTCCTATGGTTTTCCTTGTAGTTATATAGACATAATTCTTAGATTTAAGTTCTATTTATGTGGAAATCATGCTTGTGTTTCTTTTCTTCTAAGACTAATGAATTCATGTTTTTAAATGCTCATTATTTTCTCTTGAACTCTCAGACCTATACTACATTAACAACACTTTAGGTTCACCATAATGCACTGATATCTAGCTCCTCTTTATACTTTTCACTACATACTTGAGGCCTTGACCTAATTACATGCTCTAATCCCTAGTCCAACAAACTAAAAACCCTAAATTATCAAATACTTAAACAAAACTTGTATACCTAGCCTAAAACACACACACACACATATATATATATATATTATTATTATATATATATATATATATATATATTTATATTTTATTAAAATTTTATTTTTTATTTTTAAATTTTTATTTATTTATTTATTTTATTTTTTTTCAGTTATTCATAGAAAAATCCTTAGAGAGATCCCTCTCTGGTTCAATAGTGCTAGCTACTAAACTGAAAGTGGTTCGAGGTTACCTTTTTCGATTTCCTTCTTAGCCTAGGAAATTGTAAGGGATAACAACATCAAGAAATCCTTGTTTCATTTATTCATCATCAATGGGTAGAACTTTGTTTGGTCTCTCCATATACCACTTTCAATTAAGGGCATAAGCAACCATGTGAAGAGAGGTATTGAGTTTGATCCATCTCTTCCTTATTATCTTATGAATTTCATTGAATAACTCCAAAGAGGGATTTCTATCTTTAATGATGTGCCTTATCTTGCCTACCATGCTATCAATACATTCATAAACTTCTCCAAGGGTGGGGGAATCATAATCTACATACCTAATCAAATCCACAATTGGAGCTATGAAAGAAACAACATGTTTACAATCAGACTACCAATCATCATTGAGAAGTTGATCTCTTATCTTCTTTGCCTGCATTGATTTAGATTAAGACCATGCATTCCACTCTTGGGAAACAACAGTGGCTTGTAAGGATGCATACACCTTAACCATATGTTGAAGACAAATGAAGTATGTAGCATATCTTGTTTCTTCAGGTTTCAAACACCTCTTCCTTGAGTACATCTTATAGATTGCTAAAGAGACATGGTGGTTGCAAATGTACACGTGTGCATATCTTGAATCTAAAATTAGTTTTGCAATCCAATATATTTTTCCAATGTCTTTGAGGACATTATTCAAGGCATGTACACAACAGGGAGTCCAAAATATATGCCTATATCGACTTTTAACCATCAAACCCACTGCTTTGCAAACAGGTGTTGCATTTGCGATTACATGTACTACATTTGAAGGACCAAGCTCATCAATTGATTCTTTAAATACTTCAAACATGAAGGTAGCATCCTTTAGTTTCCCACTACAATCAATTTCTCTTAAAAAATAGGGCCCAACTGGAGATGTAACATAATATTGAACAATGGCCTTGGTTGAATGTCTATCCAACCATCCATAACTACCCCTACATTCTTGTCACCCCCTTATCTAACAATGATGTCCTCATTTTGTTGTAATTTGGAGGTGCATATCCTGGCCCAACAACTATGATTTTCACACCATTTCTTTGTAATGTGGAGAATGGGTAGCATTAAATGAAATTCCATTTTCCATTAAAATCAGCAATAACATCATCAACCTCATCGCTACGTACTACATTGTAGATTTTAGAAATTTGTTCTCGAGCAAAACTAGCGGGCCTCTAACTCCTCTCAGAAGTAGAGCCCCCCATAGAATCAAATTGGTTTGATGCATTTTGATTAACTGAGTCTTCCATATCATGGGAAGAAGATCTTGGTACCTGTTGTAGCAACTACAACCATCCTCCAAAATTTTGCCTTAGCCTCGTTTTGGAGCCTCCCTTTCAAACTTCATAGTAGCTTGACTTGCTTCATCAAGTTCACAACCTTCAGTGTCTTTCTTGCACAAAGACAACCTGTCGGTCACAGCTTGATCCATTCCCATCACAGATTGTTCACCTGCACTTGGTCCAACTGTAGGCTGAGTAGATTCCCCTTGAAAATTGCGCATTTCTAGAGGGTAACCAACCTTCCCTACAAAAATTGCGCAATCCTCTTTGGAAGCCTGTTGAGCTCCAACATTGCACAATCCTGCTTGCCAACACTCCCAACAGGATTTGTGCAAATTTCCCCAGCAAGGATGCTCAACCCATAATTTTCTCAAATATGGGCGGCAATCAACTACTCTGCCTAAAAATTGAACAAATCTCCTGGGTATCCAGCCCAACTCCCAACCATAAATGCGCATTTTTTTCGAGTAGTCGAGTAGTCTCTTGCATGTGTATCTGAGTTGACTGGTTCCCTCCGGGACTTAGCAAAACAAACTTTAATGCATGGGTTGCTTCTCCCAAGGAAGCATGCAAAGTAATCCCTTGTTTCACGGATCTATGTTTAGCAGTTAGAGGTTACATGCAAGGAGCAATTCCAAAACCTCCCACCAAGTGTCGCTTCCCCTAGATTCGTGGCATGCGTGTCACAACCTCGATGTTATCAAAACTCATCAACCAGACGCATTTCTGTCGCTTTTTGTGTTTTCACTTGTGGGAGTATTGTTTTCTTGATTTCTTTGAACACTTGTTATCATTTACATATATACTAGCTTGTCTAACTCTGTTTCAGTTTATGTTGCTATCTCATTGTTGTCGCATGCTTGAAACTATTTTGCACGGATGTTCACCCAACTGGCGAACTACCTCACCCACATGCATGTTGATCTGTTTGCTGAATATTTCATTCATGTTTTGCATGCACTTTCAATCACTTCTGCTATCACTTAGTGTCACCATTCATTTACTATCTTAGTTTCTTTTAGTTGCCTGTCGGCGAGTCAGGCCAACCTTGGCCCAAACTCTGCCTTCACCAAGGCTGCATTGCACAATCTAGGGAAGGAAGGCTCACCTTCCACTCTAGATTTGAGCATTCCTGCCCAACACTGGCCTCTAGGGCTGTTTGCACATTTCTAGAGGAAGGTGGTTACTTGGCCCAAGAAATTGTGCAAATCTATCCCTATGCCAACAGTCCTTCCTAGTTGGAATTGTGCATTGCACAATCCTAGTAGTCAACAGCCAGACTAGAATATGCATTGTGCAATTCTAGCAGTCATCTAGTCTCCCAATAGCCTAGACTGTACCTTGTGCAGTCTTGGTAGTCGGTCTCCCGACCTCCCAATCAAAATTGTGAAAACTTCATGATCATGCTCCTAGGTACGTTGTAAGTCAATTCTCATGTTCATTTTGGTTTTCAACTAACAGATTTCTTGCCATGAGTATTGCCATGTCTCCAAGTATCCCAAGTGTTCATCTTCCTCTCAGCAGTATAGGTACAATGGTTTCCAGGAGAGAAGAGATGAAGACACCATTCAGAGCACACTTGGGGATGCAGTCAATCAAGTGTTCATGGACTTGCCTACCCATGAAGACATCAAGATGTTTGTAGACAAGGAAAACAGGATATGATAGCAACAACATCACAGCGAGAAACATCATGAACAACAATTGAAGACAACATACCAAATGCAATGAATGCAAGAGGAGAGTTCTTGACAACACTGAGGCGGAACATGGTTGCAAGCTCAAGCAAGTCCATTGATGATGAAAGTAACTTTGGAGACTCATGCTATAAAGTGATGACGTGACATGAAGATTACGTGAAGGTAGAAGATGGAACAAAGAAGGAGTTACATGTTTCGAATCAGCGACTCAAGGAAGAACATGAAGCTACACAAACAAATTAATGAGTTGCAACAGGATCAGGAACAACAGTGGGCGCAACGTGCACTTACGGATGAAACTGTGCTTGTACAAATTAAAGATCCATCCCAACAGCTGATACGAAGAAGACATGGTGGGCAGTGTTGTTGAGCACATGCAAGGGATTCAGTAGCATGCATGTCATTGTGCGCACACATGCAATCCAACCCATTTAGGACACTCACCAAGGCAAAGACAAGAAGCAAGTCCAACTGGGGTTGAACATGTACTTTAGACATTTGTTGCGCATGACCACCAACACACACTTGAAGATCAGCATAGACATTATGCATTAGCGTGTTTCTAGTTCAACCGTACCCAAGAAGACCATGTGCATGTTAATAAACAAGTTGGATTAAGGGGTCGAACCAATGCACTATTGGCAATGGAGGAAAGAGTTTACTTCAGTAAGATGTCACCATGAGGTGCATGCACACCATCACGGATGACCAAGCTTGGCATCAACTCACCACCTTCACCATCACTAGCATGCGAAAGAGCTGGTCTCATCATAGCAGATCGAGTGTCAATGATGTCTTGCAAGGCTTGCTCAAGCCATGTTGTCTCACATGAGTACATGTGCATTGTAATGTTGAGTCATGTCAAGTGTAAGTCAAGTGTCAATTGTTGGATGTAATAGTCATAGAGTAGGTGAAGAGTCACGAGGGTAGTTGAACTATCACATAGAGGAATGTCAAGGGTCACCCTTCCCTTTTCTATAAATAGTCCCTCACAACTCATTGTAGAGGCTTTTAGTCAACCAATATTCTACTAAGACTATCTTGAAGAAGGCTTGGACAATATTGTAACATGCCTTGGATTCTCCACTGCACAAAGCTAGTACATCTCTTTGGAGGAGCAGGCGGATGTGGCTATAACATTCCACTATTGGGGATAGTAGGCTTACATGGATGTATTGTATGATTTTGACTTACACTTCTTTATATAATAAGAGGAAACACATTTTCATGTATATGTTGTTATTGTAGTTGGACTACTCTGGTTGCCTTAATGATATATGTTGTTTAACTTATGTACTTGTGTATGAACTGATTCACATGCAATTATATGAATCTTGTTGTTAATGTGTTTATATGTTGTTAATGATATCACCATCTATGTCAACTTATCTGTCAGACATCAGATAGACCTTTCACATGAATCTTGTTGTAACAATCATTGCACTCATCTCAGACTGATCCGTGAGTATTGTACATGTTATCTTACCTTGTATGATGTGACTGCCGCATCCGAGTGGACTGCTCTGTCAGAAGCTGTGCATGTCTTTTTGTGTTGTGTGTTCCTAGCCAAGTTGGGACTGATCCCTTTCAACCTGGAACTCACCTTCACCTCCTTCCCCCTTCTAAGTGTTAGAACCTCTCATACACCTTCCTTGACTCACTACATTAATCACACCTTTGCTACTGACAAAGTTATCTTACTTGCCTCTGTGCGACATCGCGGTCAAGGCATTACCTTACGACTCACTGTTGGGACTCCTACACCAAACATTCTGAGGTATAATTGGGACTTCTTACCAAGGATATCCCCTTGACATATTGGCGGGTCCAGCATTGTCAACGGTACTTTAAAATTTCAATCATTGTCCAAGTTCATTACATTGGATCCTAGGGAAAACATATGAATCTTTGTCAACTCCATCATTTTCAAAATAGTACATGTACAACCCTTTACAACATCACCGGATAGGGATAGAAGATGATTCCACACCCTAGTGTAGCTTCCTTTAAACACATGATTACACAATGTGCACATCCATTCTTCACAACCACCACTATTCTTTTTCTTTTTTTAGTAATTTTCTTCACAAACTTTAACAAGGGTTTCTTGGAGTTTGTACTTTGTTGGACTTGACCACTTGGAATTGGAGAAAGAGAATAATTTTCATATCCACTTGTTGGTATTGAACTACCACCCTCCATGATTTCCCTGATTAATACAAGAGACAAAAAACACATTATAAACAAAATGTACAATGAGAAATCAAAAAATAACTTGTACTTACATACAAAAATACAAATGTACCTATCAAGTTTTGCCTATGAATCAAAATTTGAACCAATAATAAGGCTTAAAAAAAAACACACTAAGGTTTACTATCTACCTATGTGGATAATATCAATAAAATAAACTGGAAAAACTACTATCTATGTGGATAATACCAATAAAACAAAATGGAAAAACTTTGATGTTTTGAATTTAGTTATAAAAAATAGTGTTGAGATAAAAAAAATAATGAAATAAGTTAGGATAAACTAATCTTTTCTTTGAACTTTTAAGTGGTTAAGGGCTTACACCCAAGTACTTTTTATTACTTTCCATACTTACTAGGAACAACTATGTAAGTTAATTTCGCACCATTACTAATATATCTATGACAACATATCAATGAGATGAGAAGAAGTCCAAGACAATAGAAAAATAGATTAAGCATTTTTTAATAGATCTTCAATATGAGGTCCCATGAGTCACTGTGCCAAGGTTCTATATTCTCATTTTTTACTCCCTTTTTCTTTTGCACATCACCAAAGGCCTTAGGAAATTGCAATTTGCAAATCTAATTGCTTCTTGTATTTTAATATTTAACTTACTTAAATTGCATAATATTTTGAAATTTTATGTATAGAAGCGAAATTGAAAATAAAAATGAAGTTAAATACTTGAATTTTATTTATTATTAAAAAATCTACAGTCCTAAAAGATAAAGTTTATCCAGTTTAAAATTAAAAAAAATAAAAAAATAAAAAGAATATAAAAATAAAAATTATGTGAATACATCAAAGATGGAGGTTGTTGAAATAATACTGAGAAGGGAGGGGGGGGGGTGGGGGGTTGAATTAGTATTATCACATATAACTTTTCAATTTCAATCAGATTCCATATGATGCTACTTCCACACTCCTAGATCAGTAGTGATCTTAATGAGTGCATTAGAACAGTTATCAACCTCATATTAACAGTAAATCAGGTGGAGGTAAATATGAACAATCATCACACATAAGCCCACACTACATGAACAGACACCATGATATAAGGTGAACCAATTGGGAAAACACCTGCTGACAAGTCATCTCAATCTTCTTCTTAATAAGAAAATCATTTTACAATATTTTTGTACTGGTGCAGTCTTATACCAGTACACAAGCTTCTACCTGCAGAGAGCTACAACCCTCTCTCGTTCTCCAATCTCTCCTGGAAGGGAGCTACAACCCCCATAGTTGTTGTACTAGCTAAGATACTAGTACGTAGGCACTAACCTACAATCTTCTCTCCTCCAGGTACCACGTTTCATACATTTTCAGACTGGATACTCCTGAAGCACAACACATAATCTGAAAGGCCACGTTTCATCCAATTTTCATACTGGACCCATTAATATCATTGAAACACATAATCAATCAATCTTCTGAATCACCCAAACACCAGATCAATACATATACAAGGATAATATATGTGTTAGCACCCAGATCTAGTCCATCAGATCACATAAATATGAGTCATTATGATCCTGATCCAATATTAGTTCTCATCCATCAATACTGAAGCTAAACACAATCAACCAAACAAGATATGCAGAATATTGGCACCTTTAAATTGTCATCAGAACCCATCAACAACCAGAACCACCTGTGACTTCAAATATCATAGATCAAATTGTATACGCTACTACAATGAACCAAACCTGCATACATACACGCTTACACCAAAGCCAACCCGCGTACAGATCTATAAATATTCAAACATGACTTGCAGCGATTTCAAACTTAAGTTATACCCAAATCAGATCATTACAAACGTCAGTATACAGATCTAGAATAAGCATAATCAATTATATAGAGAGTTCATTTCAAACCATTTGATCCCGATCTATCCTTAGATCTTGTTCTCCATCAACCGGTGAGATCCCTCTTTAGCTCAGATCCAAATCTGCACCATAACCCAATCACAGTATTCCAGATCTAGCACTTTATCAGATATTCAATAATTCAGATGATACTTTGCCAAATGATCTCCTTCCTCTTTTATAATCTTAGGCCTTTCACAATAGCACGGTCCAAAACCATAATAACACAACACCATGAACCCAATACTTGGGATCAACACTTTTGGATGCAATACCATGGACCAAAACCATAGGATCAAAAATTGTCGAACTAATACCATGAACCAACCATGAAAGTGCATGAGATCAACACTTTTGGATGCAATACCATGGACCAAAACCACAGGATCAAAAACTGTCGGACTAATACCATGAACCAACCACGAAAGTGCGTGAACTTTTCTCCACATGAAATAAACTTTTCTCTGCATAAAATTCCGTGAACTTTTCTCCAGATGAAATAAACTTTTCTCTGCATAAAATTCCATGAACTTTTCTCTACATGAAATAAACTTTTCTCTGCATAAAATTTCGTGAAATTTTCTCCACATGAAATAAACCTTTCTCTGCATAAAATTCCGTGAACTTTTCTCCGCATGAAATAAACTTTTATAAAGTTTTCTCTGCATAAAATTCCATGAACGTTTCTCCAGATATAATTTATCATCTGAGATGAGTGGGTTTCCATCAAGTACAACATATGTACCATAATGCCAACAATCTCCCCCTTTGGACTTGATGGCAAAGCTAACTTGTCACACGTAGAACTAGCATTTGATTCCTTTGAGCTGTCCTGCACCCCACGCATTCAGTCACATCTAATATCTCTTCTTGAAGATTCATCTAGTTATAACTAAGTGAGATGATCTTCTATGAGTGGGCTGACATCATGTACAACACATGCATCATAATGCCAACAAGGTCATATCAAATTTAGGGTTATAGTCATCTAATCTATAGAGATTATAAATAGATGGGTTAACATTGTATACCAGTTCATGATAGTCTTACCTGCATTTATATATAGGTAGCTAGAATGCTTAACCAAAACCTATACAGAGCACTTTTATACGTAAAAGAACATATTTGGGATATTATTCTAGTTCTGCCTTCCAAACCGTTAGAAATGCTTGAGAAGAAATTTATCAAAATGTTTCTATGAAAGGATGAGTTAAGAAATTTACCACTCATACTTTACAGGATGACAACTATGTAAGTTAATTTCGCACCATTACTAATATATCTATGACACCATTAACTCATTTCTTAGGGATACATTCCCAAACAACCCGACGATAGCCACACGACTAATTGGAATAATAGCTCCAATTCGCTGACAAAGAAACCTTTATAAATTTACCACCCAATGAGAAGAAGACGTAGAAATGGTTTCCCAACATTACAACCTGCTTGATAGACCTTACTTGAATGATTTACAACATAAAATATTTTACACAAAATATGTTTGATCTTGATTCTTCCTTGAAACTTTGAAGGTGAAACAACAAGTTGTTTATTGTTGAAGGCTTGTCAGCCACTGTTCACTCCAACTCTCAACATAGTTCGAAACAGTTTGATCTTAACATAGCTCACTTCTAGCTCTCAACACCAAACAACAACAGACCTCAACGAAAGCTCTCAACAACAAACAACAATCTTAGAGTGAAAAGAGGCATAGAAACCAACATTTATGGAGGAACTGGAGGTTCTTTTTGGTGCCAAAAAAAATTCCTGCCAATTTCTGTCCAGTCAAATGGGAACACTAGAACGCTGCTAATTTACACCTTCACAGCTTCAGAAACTATCCAGATCTCCCTTTGCCATTCCCACAAAAAAGGAATGTTCCTATGCAGCTCCAAAGTTCTAGGGAGCGTGGGAACCACCAGAATGTGTTGCCTAGCTCTCAGGAACGGTGCCCGTGCAACATAGAAAAATTATGTTAGTGATATTGTGATTTTATGCATATAATTCCTTGTGACAGACCAAAGTTCTACTTAGGCATCAAACTTGTACTATGATGCATACAAATTTTATAATTATACTACTATTCGGTGACCATACCTTACAGTTCTAAGACCTATACATACAATTTCTTATGAAAGACCAAAGTTCTTCTTAGGCAGTAAACTTGCACTATTATAAATACAAATTCAATATCTATACTATTATTCAGTGACCTTGCCTTCAGTTCTAAGACCTTTTCGAGCTATGCTTTGGCCTACTAGGGCCAAGCCTTAGCTATGCTCAATCATATCAGCAACCATTTGGAGAAATAAGGTAATATTGGCCCAAGACCACCCCTTAGCTATGCTCATATAATATTCAGTGCAAGACCTTACCTTCTTAGGTGAAGTGAATGATGACTTTTACTTGAGCTATAAAAAATCTAAAATGTAGGTCAATCACGAATGGTCTTAGTATTATTTGAGCTTGGGATTTGACTTTAAACCAAGATTCCATGCATTTCAAGTGAGAATCCACATGGAAAAGTAGTTTTTCTTTTCCTAAAAATTAGAGGCAATTAAAGTTCTCTTGTGAGACTCTTCAGTAATTCGTACAATGAGATGTTATCCTCTCCATCGGGTTTCAAATTACATGGGGCATTTTTGGTCCCTTGCGATAAGGCATAAGTAGTAGGTTCCCCACCCTACTCTAGGCTCAAGGAGTAGGAGTAGGTTCCCCACCCTACTCGGCCTCATGGAGTAGGTTACCCCACCCTACTCTAACTAGTTACCCATAGAAACATTTCTAGATGGCACTCATTCTTTGGTGTACTGTACATTTTTCTTATTGTTCAACACCTCTTATTTTAGAGGTCACTTATATCGATTTATTTGTTTACTTAACCTATCATGTTAGCCTTGCACAAGTCTACTGACTATTAAGGCACTTGCATACAAAATAATATTTATTATCACAACTATGATCCTTTATGCCTCCAAATATGTTGTAAACTAATTCAATTAATTGAAAAAGAAGAGAGAGCAATGACATCAACTAGTTGCATTTTATCCTTGTATGACATAAATATACTAGTAACAAAATTGCATAGTTACATGGGTACCATTCCCAGGCATTGGAGAGCACCTACCCCGTACTCTCGTGCTCCTGGGAGCTTAGGAGCTGGTAGGAAATGCTCCAAAACCATTAGTATATTCAATGTGTACTTTGGAGCTTTTCAGGAGCTTCACTGCAACAAATTTTGACGTTTCAGGTACCTATTTTGAGCAGGGAAGGTACCATTTGTTTATTTTCTAAGTGATACATGCCAGGTCAGGGGGCTGGATACCATGAGCTCTATAAAGCAACAAAGACGTGGAGATGTAGCAAAGGTTTGAACCAAATATAGGCAATTGTTAGTCATTCCTTGGCAGCTTTTGTTGCAAATCTTGAAGTTCAACAATTGCAAATGAAATACGTCTACTCTCTTGAAGCCTATCTTGAAGCTTTAATGATAAGAATCAATGAATTACAGTGATGCTCAGAAATTGACATGTTAGTCAGTTTAATTTTATAAATTTCCAAACATGAATTTCAAAGTTGAATATAATATAGAGCTACATGCAATCACATAATAATCAAGTAATAACAACCTTTTTTCCGGTTTGGGAGTTATGCATTTTTCTTTGCTAGGAAGGAATTTGATTGGCAAATTGTTGATGGATTAATACTTTGATTTTTTTTTTACAATGTTTCAAAGTTCAACCTTTTACATATTTCTTTGCAAGATGGAATTTGATTGGCAAGTTTTGGATGGAAATAAATAAATTATTTTATTTTTATCTTTAAGTTATATTAAATTTTAACATATTATATTATTTTCGCTCCCAACTTGACATTTCTTGTAAATTTTGGGAAATCTTCTAGCCGTGTCGGATACTTGTTCCCCATACCCGAAGTACCCACATATTGGAAACTTGTGCAACATAGAAAAATTGCAAAATCCTTTGTTTTAGGATTGTGTCTGGATTGACAGGAAGTTTGATCTTGGCCTGGGATGGTCTTCGTTAACAGATTGATAGATCTTTGGACTCCATACTTGTTGTTTTCTTTTTTAGCTCTCATCTAGTAGAGCTAGGGTACTACTTGTTTACTTTTCTCTCTCTTATCTAGCTCTTGTCTAGTAGACCAAGAATAGCAACAACAGAGGTGCAAACCAAGAAAATAAGAGAGTTGCAACATTTTTTTGGGATGCAAGCTAAGTGTTTGAAAAATTCCATGAATCAACTGAATAACAACTGAAGTAACAGTTCCTATCTATGCAGTATTTTTACAAAACCTCTCATGGACTTAGACATGGATGCCAACCAATTCCTTGAAATCATGTCAGAGCCCCCACTTCGCCTGAACCTATAGTAATAATGGTTAAGGGTCAATGGGTACAACTTGAAACTAGGGTCCATGAAAAATCCATGGAGCCAGATTTCTCATTCTAGACAGACCAAGTAAAACAAATGTTGCGAAAAATGGAATTTCTGGAAATTGATAACAATAAGCTTCGTTCATAAATACACACCCTCTCTACCAGAGTTTTGAAGGTGGAGGGGATACTTTATCCCTTGAGAAGATATTACATGAAAGAAAAGAGCAGGAAAATCTCCATCCTCCAAATGATATGTTGCATGCAGAAATTCTCAACCTTAAAGTAAGCAGGAAGAAATTTGATCCCAACAAGCCACTGTCAATCAAGAAACTGAGAAACACATCAATTCTTGGACACAAGTTGTTCGAGCAAAGGATAAAAATACTATCCCTCTAGCAACAGTTAAGGAGGTGGTGTAAGAAAAAATTGTGGAAGAACACACCAGATGAGTTAGAGAAATGAATCTCAAGGTGAGAAGTATCCCCTTACCTCACCCCTCTCTAGATCCTATGGAAGTGGAGGCTATGTTCCTTTAGGATACCCTTAGCCTCCCCAATATAGCTTTGGACAAATCCTGGCTAGGATACAACTCTACTCTCTTCCTCAAGTTTCAAATTGCATTTGATCGACTGTGTGCCTTCAGGGCTAAGCGGAAGTTGTTTTCTCTTCCTAGTAGGATTTTCTTGGATGAGGACCTCACTCGAGCACAAGTTGTGGAATGTAAACAATCTAGAGAACAGGTTATGGCAACACGACAAGTAGGGAAATGTGAAGTAATCAAGAATCTTTAGGGAGTCATTCAAGACTCCTTCCCAACTTGGTGGGAATCCTGAACTGGAGGTTCCAAATGATGGTCCCGCTTGGGGAGACAACAATGTACAAGAATTTATATCTGTTGTTGGAATGGCAATGGATCTTTCTAGTCATCGTCGAGACTCTTGCATGACGCTCTCAAACCAGCGTACATCCTCTTCATGATCGAGACTCATGCGAGCCCTGTTCGACCTCTCCCAAATATTGTGGGTTACCATTGGTTCTCAGTTTTCATGAAAGAGACGAAGAGCTTGGGAGAGGTCAGAGGATTAGGTGGAGTTTCTTGTTTGGCTAGTGACTCACGTGGGAACAAGGTATCTTTGGTAGCCAAAGATGAGTTTTCCAAGTTTATGTGAATTCAATTATCATTAGTCTCTCCTCCAAGGGACATCTACATTGCAATATGTTAGTTTCCCCTAGCCTCTTCACCATTTTCCATCCACAATGGCTCAAATGGGACCCCTTTATAGACTTGTACACCGTTGTAAACTAATACTTTGTTGTTGGGGAAGTCATCCTCCTAGGTGACTTCAATGCTCGTACTAGAGATCTTCATATCCCTCTCCACAATCGATCAGATGATGTGTTTTGTACCCAAGGGATAGATCTAGATTCAGTAGGGCTTCACCAAATGTCAGATGATGCTTTGGGGCCCACTATAGTTTATGGTAAGCATCTATTGTAGTTGGGCAAATCACAAGAATTGTTGATTTTAAATGGTCTCCCCTATTTCCTAGACTCCCACTTTTTCACACGTCAGCCATATGGCAGGGGTGCAAGTGTAGTTGATTATGTCCTCGCTAGTTAGAACTTGCTCCCTTTTATTCTACATTGCTCAATCTCCCCCATCCCACTCACTGATCATGCACCTCTTTCCTTCTCTCTCTAGTTTTACCCTCACCTTCCACCCCATCCTTCCCCTCAAAGCCCACCCCGAACCACCTTTTGATTTGAAGAAGGTGACCCTAACATCTTCTCCTCTACCCTACGCAAGATGCTCCCATTGAAGACCCAATTCTCGTTACTTGATTCTGCTTCCACTAAATACACATTTCTTTCATCTACCATCTAGGAAGCATCACTCAAATCCTTCCACCACTCCACTCGTTCCACTTCAATCTCCACAAAAGTTGGATCTTGCCCCATGAAAAAATGGTAAGATGATGAATGCAAGACTCTACATCGAGAAATTTGATATCCTTTCACCCACTCTCAACCCTTCTACCTTGACCTCAAAGCTTATTATCATCATTTCCTCCATCACAAGAAATGACTCTGTCTCTCATAGAAGACAAGAACTTTCTTCTCTCCTTTCCCACTCCCTTAAACAATTTTGGCATACCATCCTTCCTCGATGCTCCCCTCTTCCATCTAACCTCAACCCTACATCCATGTTCTCTCACAATTCCAAACTTTGTGATATTCTGAGGTAGGCACAAATTCATGTTACCTCCCCACCCTCTTCCCGTTACCTATTCTCAGATAGAGATATTAGAGAGGCCATTTGGGTGATGAACAACAACAAGCAGCTGATGAGGAAGGCTACAAAGAAGATTTCTTTAAGCACGGTTTCCGTGGTTTGGTTAACTACTTGGCTGATCTCTTCAACCATGTAGTCCGTGAAGGTTTTCCACTGTAATGGTCATACCACATCATCCATTCGATCCAAAAATCAAGTTCTAGCTCAAATCCCAATCACTACAAAACAATCATGGTGAGCCACACATTCTTGAAGTTGTATGGTACTGTACTACATAGGAAGCTCTCTAGTGATATTGAGTAGAGATAACTCAGAACTAGGGGAAAGACAGGTTTTTAGTTAGCTCATTAGACCAATGACCACATCTTCACCCTCTATGCTGTGATTGAGGAGGCACGACACCACCCTTCTATTGTTGTTTTGTAGATTTTCGGAAATATTTGACTCTGTTCCAAGGGAAGCATTACTCCAGAGACTCAGAGATATTGGCATCTCGACGACCCTATTGACAACTATTACACGCCTATATGAGTCTGTCCTTGTAGGATGTCTGATTTCATTCAAAGCACTATTGGGTTTAAACAGGGTTTTCCATTGTCCCCTACCCTGTTTGGCATCTATATTGATGAGTTGGATGCATTTCTACATGAGCATATCTATGATACTGATGGTTGCCTTATTCACTAGGTCTTGATATCTATTATACTCTTTGATGACGACATGGTCCTACTCTCCTCATCTCCAGAAGGATTACAGAGGAATTTGGATGCCTTAGCTCTTTTTTGTGAACTTCGATAGTTGGCGATTAATGTGGGTAAAACTAAGGTTATGATTTTCAATGGGGTGAATAAAACTTCTAACCTTCACTTCCTATTTAGAAGGGAGGAATTTGAGATCACCAGCACATATACTTACTTGGGGGTGTAATTCTCAGGTCCTCACTTCATTTTGCAACTAGTGCTTCAACCTTGGATCAATAAAAGATACGAACCCTTAGCCCTTCTTGAGAGACAATGATTTCAACATCACTTCTAGGACATCTTTTCCAAGATGAGCCTCATGGAAACCTTGATCCGTCCCATTGTTCTATGTGGATCAAATATTTTAGGACCATCTTTTCTTGAGTTAGCTTGGGATTCAATTGAGAGAGTCTAGATTTTTCTTCTCCACCACATCATTAGATGCAAACAAACAGTACCTTAGCACATCATCCTTGCAGAGTTTGGAGCTCAGCCCTTTTGGTTTGAGACAGTCTTCAGTTTGGTCTCATTCTTGCATCGTGTTCGGGACTTTGATGACTCGATAAAGAGTAGGGACCGATATCCTTACTTGGCATATTACTCTTTTGAGAATATTGTATGTTCTACATCCTCAGTTCGGGCTAGATGATGGTTTACAGGAGTTTCAAATCTCTTAGAATTAGTGGGAATTCAGTTGGATCATCTCCCTCCTTTCTGATATTCCTTGGGTGCTCCTGGTCAACTTTTACCTACTAGACAAGAGTTTAACGAGATCATCAGGGAGGACATCTATAAGTAGTTTGTCTAGGTCACCTAGGTCAATCCTCCGGGATAGTTGTGCCCAAAGATGGCCTTCAAAGTTGAGCACTTCTTCGAGTTGAGATATAGGCTCATTTTTCAACCGCAGTATATATTTCACCACTAAATACATGCTCTTCGCATTCCTCTAGGTTAGTTTAGAGTAGGTTCTCATAGACTTCAGGTAGAGATGGACCACCAGATTGATAGACCAGAAAAAGTTTGTCAGGTATGTCATTTACAAGAAGTGGAGATCGAGGTGCACTTCATTTTTTGATGCCCTGTCTACTACGAGATTAAAGGAAGGTTCCATTGCTTGTTCAAAGATTCTCAGACCCCTACCGACTTTTTCAGGGATCTCGATCAGAGATGTTTGGCCCTATATATGCAAGAGGCTCTCAGGTTCTAAGCACATATTCTTCACCCTCCCATCAGACCATACCCCACATAAAGGATCACGACATTTTTCAGGTTACTTCCTTCAGACAGAGGCACCAAGAGACCGATTGATACCAATTCATATTTAGGCTCTAGATTAGTGAGGATCTGTGGGACCTCACCCCACCACATGAGATTTCAAGAGAAAATTTGTCTCAGATCCATTCATGGGAGATAGACTAGGCCCTCCAAACCTCAGCAGTGCACGAACTCCCCCAGACAACGATTTAGTGGATAGTCTGCACTTTCCACTGGCCCTTCATCGGGTCAACAAACTTTGTGGAATTTTCTTCAGTGTTCTTCATTCAACCTCAGATGTTAGGAGAGATGGTTCTGATCCTCAAACCCATTAGCTCCTGGATCTTCTTTGCCAAGATATTTCATACATTGTATCTTTTATGTTCTTGTATTGTATCTTTTATATTCTTGCATTGTATTTTCTTTATAGGATACCGTTTGGTTCCCCTGCATTGTGTAAGAATTTACAGGGTAAGTTCCTCAGATAGAACACCAAAAGGACACCACTCACAAACAGATCACAGATCAATACACTAGTATTTTGACGTGGTTAAAACCTTCAGAGAGGGAAACAGTCCACGGCCTGCGCCAACGTGGCTACTACAAGCAATTTATTAATAAAAGAATGAAAATTTACATAAGCTTCTCTCATGCACGGTTAACCTACAAATGACCCTCCATGCGCTTTAAATAGAATTCATGGACCAATCGGGTGTCAAGCCACGGATCAAGTGTCGGTAATACCGAGGAGAGAATGAACCGTCGGATCACTACATATCGTGACCGTCGGATTGTAAGTTACAAAATGTACAACGGTAAAAGAACACACTTTACCTAACTCTATCTAACTCTATACTAGACCAAGTTGAACTTAAACTATTTCCTATGTGTCGGAATATCCTAACATCCCCCCTTAAGAACAACTTGGGATAGGATTGAAGGATTTACAAATATGACACAATAGGAGAAGGAAGGAGGCACTAGAGCCTATCCCCCCTTAGTGACAACTTCCTGAACTCCAAGCATATATGGAAGTTTAGTGAACTTTGCCTCTGTGAGAGCCTTTGTGAAGATGTCTGCAACCTGATCATCTGTTGAACAATATTGCACTTCAAGAACATGGTCATGAATGAGCTTTCTGATGAAGTGCATGTGAAGTTCAATGTGTTTGCTGCTCTGATGCTGAACTGGATCTTTGCAAAGCTGAATGGCACTTTGATTATCACACCAAAGTGTAGTCGGATGCTGCTGCTCAAAGCCCAATTCTGATAGGATCTGACGAAGCCACAAAGCTTCCTTACTAGCTTCCACGGCACCACGATACTCTGCTTCTGTTGATGAAAGAGAAATGGCAGTCTGTTTCTTACAAGCCCATGTAATAGGTCCTGAACCAAGAGTGAAGACATAACCGGCAGTAGACTTCCGATCATCAGGGTCACCAGCCCAATCAGAATCAGTGAAACCAACTAATAGAGGAGTTGCTTTGGCACTGTAATGAATCCCAAACTTTATTGTACCTCGAACATAACGAAGTATTCTTTTAGCTGCTTTCCAATGACTTTCACGGGGGTTTTACATAAAACGAGCAACAAGGCCAACATCAAAGGAAAGGTCAGGACGAGTATGGGTTAAATACAAGAGTTTTCCTACAAGTTGACGGTATAAGGTAGCACAACTTCAGGAGAAGTACAAGAGACTGAAAGTTTGACTCCAGACTGAAAGGGAGAAGGAGCTGGCTTACAATCTTCCATGTGAAAATGACGAAGAATATCACAAGCATACTTGGACTGGGAAAGGGAAATACCCTCCTTGGATTGCAAGACTTGAAGACCGAGAAAATAGTGTAAGTGTCCTAAGTCTGTCATTTCAAATTTTTTTTTAAGGCTGGACTTCACATGGTTTATAAGGTTGGGATCACTACCAGTAAGAATAAGATCATCAACATAAAGAACAAGGATGATAAGAGAGTTGCCCACTTTCTTGGTGTAGACAGTATTGTCAGAATAACACCTAGAAAAGCCAGATTCTAAAAGAAAGCTATCCATTTTGGCATACCAAGCCCGAGGAGCTTGCTTGAGACCATAAAGAGATTTCTTAAGTCAACATACAAGGCTGGAGTCTGTTTGGATGAAGCCAATGGGTTGTTCCATATAGATTTCTTCATGCAAGTCCCCATGCAAGAAGGCAGATTTAACATCCATCTGATGGACTTCCCATTTTAAAGAGGTAGCAAGGGAAAGAACAAGGCGGATAGATTTCATTTTGGCAACAGGGGAGAAGGTTTCAGTGTAGTCAATGCCTTCAACCTGTGAAAAGCCCTTAGCAACAAGACGAGCTTTATGTTTATCAACTTTCCCATCTGGTCCATACTTGGTTCTGTAAACCCATTTACATCTAACAAGTTTGCGTCCCTTTGGTAGAGGAACAAGATCCCATGTATCATTTGCCAACAATGAATGAGATTCTTCATTCATAGCTGCTTCCCAAATGTGGATGGCCTGAAGCTTCTGCAAAAGTGTCAGGATCATGATTTACTGGAGCTTGAGCCAGTAAAGAAGAGGCTCTTTCAAACTGAGAACATGTACGGCGCTGATCTGTAGGATCACCGGCAAGATCACCTGCTGCATCTCGAGTAGCACGGACCCATCTTGGAAGTGAAGGAGCTGAAGGAGCTGAAGGATGATCCTGAGAGGGTGGTGGAGGATTATCATCCTCACTTTCATCATCTGAAGAAGAAATGTTTTCAAAAGTAGAAGAGATAGGAAGAGGTGGCACATCCGCCGGACTAGGCTCGCAGGCCGATTTATTTTCATCAAATTTACATCTCTTCTAATGATAACATTTTTGGACTTAAATGGAATAAGTCTATAACCTTTTACATCTTCAGAATATCCAACAAAAGTACATTTCTCACTCTTAGGTTCTAAAGCTTTATGCTTTTCATCTGGAATATGGGCCCATGCTTCACTCCCAAAAACACGAAAGTGACTTACATCTGGTTTAATGGAACTCCAAGCTTCTTCTGGAGTGATATTCTTTAGAACCTTAGTAGGAGTGCGATTTATTATATAATTTGCACAATTAATTGCTTCGGCCCAAAACTAAGACTGAGTCCTTTAGATTGCAGCATACAATTAGCCATTTCCTTTAAGGTGCGATTTTTCCTTTCAGCTACACCATTTTGTTGTGGAGTGTTTGGAACAGTATGTTGCATTTGAATTCCATTTTCGGTG
>APFE030736514.1:182282-201910 GCA_000404065.3 Pinus taeda | reverse complement strand
ATTTTTTAAGCTCCAGGTTCTATGATAACCCATTGTAATTACCAAGATCTTACAAGATTTTTTATAATTGAATAAAAATATTCGCCATGCTTGGTGAGAGATTCGCCAAAAAATTATATATACATATTAATTATGATAAAAATCTGCCTCATTTTCCTATATACCTATGGGAGATCGCCCATTTATTATATTTATTAAATTTAGGGGGGGGGTTTCTTAAAATTTTTCCCTGTTTATTAGAGGGCTTTCTTTATTTGGTGATAATCTTCCACTCATATAATAGCAATTTGTAGATGATATCTATCTCTTTTGTCTGCCTACTCTCTGCGAAGCTAAATACATCCAATAGATATTGCAACTTTTTTCTAATGCTTTGGGCACTGTTATAAATAAAGAGAAGACAAGAATTTTTTTCTTCAATTGTAGAGATTATATTCAGAACCATCTCACTAGTGTCTTGGAATTTCATTGTATCCTGCTCCTTGTCAAGTATTTGGGGGTTCCATTGGTATTATTTCAAAAAATTATTTCTTTGTGGCAATATTTACTAACAAATTTGTCAAATAAAATTTAGAACTAGACTTTAGAGCCTTAAACTTTGCAAGTAGGTTTTCTCTTACTAAATTAGTATTACAGGTCATCCCAATTTATTAGATTGCAGAAATGGCACTACCCAAAGCCATAACAGGTAAATTCAAAACATTATGATGTGATTTTCTATGGAATGGGAAAAATAAATCTAAGTGATGGTTATTAGTTAGTTGGGAGAAACTTGTTCTGCCTAAATTATCAGGAGGTCTAGGTATACATGACCTGAATATTATGAACATTGCATTTGGAGCTAAAGTATGGTGGCAATGGATGAAAGGAGGAGATCAACTTTTTTTGAAAAAAGTTGGACACATAAATATGTTGATTTAAAAACATAGGAAGATATACTATGGTATGATTCGAACATTGTAGTTTCTAGCTTATGGACATGGGCTAAAAAGAGAAAACATATGATAAGAAAATATGCATTGTGGGATGTTAAGCTGGGAGATAAAGTACATTTCTAGGATGAATATTGGCAACAATTTCCAAAATTAAATGATAATAATAATCTCAAGGAGATTAAAATATTCATGGAAAGTTTGGGGAATACCAAAGTCTCAAATTATTGGAAAGAAGGCTTTGATACGTCGCTTTGGAGATTTTGGAAACAAAAGCAAGATTGGCCAAATTTTTTACAAATTATTCCATGGCTTATATTAGATTAGGGATTAAATGAAAGAAGGATTCGACACTCAACTAATATTGATATTATAAGGTGGGGAACACTCTCTAGTGTTTCTTTTATAGTCAACGAAGCCTACAAAATTGTAGTGGAACATTTACAGTTGGAAAAGGTGAAGCTATGGAGATGGATTTGGACAAGTTTTGAATGGAAAAAAAATATCGATGTTTATATGGATGATAGCCTGGAATCGTCTTCTTACTTGGGAGAGAATTCACAAAAGGAGAGTGGAAGGACCATCTACTGAATTTCTTTGCTTTAAAGAGGAGGAAACACTAAATCACCTATTCCTTTCATGTCATTTTGTAGTAGATTCAGTATGGGAGATCTTTACTACTATATTTTTCAATTCTCAAGTTCTTGTCGGTGATATTCAAAGTACTATGAATAAATGGTTAGAATTGAAGTTTAAAAACTCAATCATTAACACGACCTAGAGTCTCATGTTTGGATTTAAATTATGGAATTTATGTAAGGAACGTAACAATATTATATTTAGAGAGAAGGAGTGAAATCCAAGGTTTATTAGAGATCATATTTTTTCAAAGATTTGATAAACTCTTTTAATTATATCTTCGGCATTGAAGGATTAGGAGGTTAATGAAATTGAGGCCCAATAATTCGAAATATCAAACTCAACAAAACAATGATAAACTCTTCCCCTATAGATAATTAGGTTGCAAAATCCATTGTTATTTCATGTTATAGTCCTCCTCCTCCTAATTTTGTGCAATTTCATTTTGACGGTGCTTTCAAGGGTAATCAGGGTAGAGTAGGGCTTGATGGCTTAATTTTTAAGGATGATAAATCAATTCCTCTACGGGTCTATGTAATGGATTGTGGAGTTTCCAACAATATTTTTCGCAACTTTATGGCTCTTGAGAGAGGTATCCAAATAGCTCTCAGAGAAGGATTTTAAATTATTACAGATTGTAGGAGATTCCCTCTTGGTTGTTCAATGTGTTTAGAGACTCTTAATTGGCCATATTGTTTTGAAAACTATACATAGATAGAGATTATAAGGGGTGGTGACTAATATATCTCATCTTTTGAAATGATTTGAATATGTTTTGGTACAACATACAAGACAAGATGGCAATGGCATGGGAGGAGGATAGGCAGTGCATTAATGTTTTAATTGCAGATGATATTACTAATTTTACTAACACTTCTTTGATGGGGGTGTGTATATAGTGTTTAATTATTGATGTATATAGTGCTTAATTCATGTCTAAATATGCAATCCAAATACACCAATTGTCCACTCATGACTTCTATGTGTCTGGTTAATTCATGTCTATTTAGCTCAATGCAACCAATGTCTAGTCATATTAAATGCCTGAAGGAAGGCGTGTGTTTGTGTAGTCTCAGGGTTATTACTAGCATGGAGGTTTTTTAATCCTCTGAGAAGATGGATGGCAGTGATATGCAGGGATTGGGATTTTCTCTAAAGGTGTCAGGTTATGGTTATTGATTTTGCAGGGATCTGATTAATGAAAGGGTGTACCAGGTGAAAAATGTTGGTTTTGAATTAGAATCCAAAGAACCCACAATATTAACCATTTCTTTGATCCAGAAAAACGTTGGTCTCAGGATGTGTGTTGGGATATACAACTATCCTTTCCAGGTCTGAGTGTGGTGTGAAAACCCTTGGCTTACCTTGCATCATTATCCTCAATATTTTAACTATAAATGTATGGGATCGGGTTCACATTGATGGTGGTACGTTGTAGTTTAGGGTGGTTGGTAGTAGGACTTCTCACCTTGCTATCTATATTCCTTTGAGCTCAGATATTTGATAACTAGGGATAGTTTGTATCTTTGTGGTGGTAATACTGGGAATTCTTGTTGTTCTGATGAAGATCCATAATTGGATCGACTCTTTCCCATAGTTTTGAACATTTCACCATAGGGTCAATGATTTTCATCTTGTTCCTCCATAACACTATTATGGGGCTAGTGTTTGAGTTGGTTTTGGTTCTACCCACATCGATGCTCTAGGGCACTAAATCTGCAGGTATTTCTTTTAACTATCATGTATTGGTTTGTGGGGTTTGGTACCCAGGAAACTTCTCAATTTTGTTTTAGGGCATAACCTTTCTTTCATAGCTTAAAAGCCAAAACTTATTTTTGGGATAGTCAAATCTCAGTTTTTATCTATGCTCTCAGAACTTTTATTGTGGACAATTCCAACATTTAATTAGTGATATTGAACTAAGGTTTTCTTAGTCTACATTGTATCTATTGTGGGTTTTTCAGGGTTACCTTCTTGTCTCTGAGTACATCTTGTCCTCACATGTTTTTAGTTAAGTTTATCTCAGTCTTTTCAAATTGTTGTATATAATACATTGTTTGTGGTTAATATTAGGTATTCCATGGATAACTTGGATGTATTAACACTCCACGAATTCTTATTTGGGTTGTCAATATTTTCTTATTCCAATATAGGTCTCAGTGCAATTTGTGTTCTTCTCTGTACATCTTTTGTTCTTCTCTACAATTATGCCCCCTCGATAGAGGATGGAAATTCATAGAGGTGGTGCTAGTACTTCAACTTCTCACCGTCAGAGTTTATTTGGTTGGAATTATGTCGCTACTTACTTTGACTCAGTACTAGTGGAGGTCCGTAGAGATATTTGTCACTTAGAATCTAAGGAGTTTGGGGATTGTCCCGACTTTTAAGATTATGAGGTAAGTGTTGAGAATCTCAAATGGGTTATGGACCCAAGAAAGTATAGAAAGTGGAGGTTACACTTTCTACATTCTATGTCTATCCATTAATATATGGATACACTTATTCATTTGGTTCTTCATGAAAAATAGGGGGATAACTATAAGACTTTTGCAGGGCAAGAAGACATCAAGAGAAGTCTTCGAAATATGTGTTTATTCTTTGAAGATATTGTTGTCTCGTCTGCGTAGGGTGGAGAAATACGTCATCTTGGACTCTATTTCCGTGGAGAAAATAGATATTCCTGCAGTTGTTAGTGACCCACCAATTCCTCAATGTTCACTTTCTTGTACTTCACCTTTGTCACCAGCCAGTATATCAGATTGAAATGGATGTTATAATCTTAGCGAGATGTTTATGGTTATTAACGAAATTTCTAGTGCTTATAAGGTTTTCTAAACTATTTTGGACTATTATTGGATTGACATTGGTTTGTTTCTACAAATATTTTTGTGTTGATATGCTCTTAGGATCCTGTAGGTGTTGTTGTTTTTACTCGATGGACCTTCTTAAGAGAGTGGTGACCTTGGTGGTCAAACAATGCTGTTTGCATGACTGTCAGTGTGTTTGGTCTTAACGTATGGATTTTCCTATGAGAGCATGGTGAAAATGATCTCATTGACTACTGCAAAGATAATTTTTATGCATGGATATCCTTCTTGAAGTTATGGTTTTTACTATGTTGACATTTATTGAGAGTTTTTGATGAGCAATGGAATCAATGTATCTATCTGGTTTCTTATTTTTTCTAAATATGTTTAGTGTTATCATCTAGTATGAGGCTTGAGCTCCCGTATTGGTCATCTTGAGTTATTAATGACTATTTTCTATCTATGTAAAATTTTGTTATTATTAATAGAAAATATTCCACTTGTTTACAAAAAAAAATCCATTTGAAATTATTATTAAACCCTTTATGGAGATATTTTTTGTATCATTTGCATTTTATCTTATTGACTTTGTATAGATTAAAGTTTGTCATAGTCATCATGGGTTTCTTGCATGAATCAAAAAAATTGTCCTTCAAACCATAATTAAAAAAAATGTCTGATGAAACATTAAAGTTGTGACATAAATATATTTTTCTTTTAATAAAAAATATAACTAAAAAATTAACTCATTCTGCTTCATTTAAATAAATTATCTTAGATCCATCTTAATTTCAGATATACCAAGCCATGAGATGAATCAAATCTGTTGAGATGCAAACTTCTTTTAGAGTGAAAAATATTTTACTCGTCTAGGTGATTGGTAGATCAAGAATTAAGATGGATCTAGGTTGTTATTTGTTTTTTATTTTTATTTTTATTTTTTCATAGAAATAAATAACGAAAAACTTTTCTATTAATAAAAAAGTGTTTACATCAATGTACATCCTTTATCAACATAGTGAAATGTTGTTCAAAATATGTATTATACTTCAAAATATGCTGAAAATTCTATGATAATGTCAAAAGTGTTGATTGGCAAACAACAACTCCCATGGATCCAACAAAACCCATCTATTGTAAACAATAATTCTCCCACTCATCACTAGTGACCCCCCTCTAAATTCTTCCAAAAAAAGAATACCCTATTGTATTCCAATGCCTCCCTTGGAGAGAGAGTCAACTTCAATGTTTCCTTCTCTATAAATGTGTTAAATAGTAATTATCTTAAAAGTAGTGATTATTTCATTTGTCCTATTCATCCAATATACTAGAGATTTTAGAGAAGACGATTCCATATTCCAATCAACAATAAATTTTGAGTCCTGAAAGACCATTAAAGCTTCAACACAAATATTTTTCAAAAAAGAGAGTCTGCCAAAGTGCTAGAAGCTCAACTCTTGTATTTGAACCATGCCCACTATTCCAAGAGATCGTATAATACTATGTACATGGAAAATGTAAAACGCAACCACTACCACAACTTGAAATTTGAGAGGCCCCATCAAAAAATGCATTCGAAAAAGTATATGCTAGTTCATGTGCCTTCCAACTCCTCTTTTATTCAGAATTAAGAATAAATTAAAAATTTAGGTTGGCATCAAGAGTGAAATAAATTACAATCTCTCTCTCAAGAAAAATGAAAATATAAGGAATTTTTAAATTTAAATTACTTTATTTTTCTTTTTATAAAGTTGATATAAAATTATGTTATTTAATGTGGACATGGAAATATTTTATTTATAGTTGACAAAAAAATATTTTTTTTGGTTATTAATATAATTTTTTTTAAATAGTACATGTTAAGCATAGAATGAATTACACATCATGTAATATCAACTAGCCTAGATCCACCTTAACCATGGATCTATCAACCCCCAAGAGGGATAAAATCTCTCCTGATGTGCAAATCGCTTTTAAAGTGAAAAGAGATTTGATCTCTCTCAGCACAGATCTGAAGTTAAAATGTATCAGGTTGGTTTAATTATTAGCCTTTAAATATGCTTCATCAGAGAAGAATACCAAGGGAAAAACACGGATTCAAAATACCATGGGAAAAACCATGGGTTGGAAGAACATGGATTCAAAATACCATGGGAAAAGTCACGGGTTCAAAATACGAGGGGAAAAACCATTGATTGGAGTACGAAAATGTGATTTTATTTTATTTTATATTGAGTAACATGGGAAAAACCATTTGTTGGAGTTTGAAGAATTGAGAAACAAAGATTTTTCCAAGTTTAATAAAAGTGTAGAGTATTTTCTTGCATGGGAGAGTGGTTTTTTTTGTGCTTTTGTCATTAACATGGTGTCTATTCATCGTTACTATATATACATGTGATCACATGAGCTTAGTATGCACTTCAACCTAAGGCATTCATTTTCCTCAATACACCTTTTTCATGTAATTTCATAAGGTCAACATCCAATTACAAACACAAGGTATACATTTTCTTTATAGGGCACACATTTTTCTTCATGCTCTCATGCATTTTTCCCTTTTAGGGTGTGCACTTTCACCATCGGGTGTGCATAATTTATCTCAAGTATTGGATGTTGAATAGACCTACATATGCCTAATATCATCATACCATTTTCACCATTAGGCATGCATTTCCCTCGAGACGATGTGCATTTTAACAAGGCCAATTTTAACAATTCGACCTTTTTGTTTTACAAGGTAGGCTTCAACTTTTATCCATAGCAAAAAGCTTTTGGTTTGAAAATGCACACTACGTCCTCTAAAACACAAACCTAATGCATAAATTTTTTTATGCCTTATTGTAGGATGGGGATGTTACAATTTCTTACCTTTCCAATCTTCATATTATTTCCATTATTGTAAGGAAGCTCAAAACACAAATGGCATGTGGGTTTATGACTTACATTTTATTCAAACATCTTGCAAAAAAGACGAGAATATTGTTGCATATGGATATAAATCAACTTCAAGTAAATTTTAACACATTTTATATATAAATGTAATAATACATATTTTAACTGCTCATAGGAGCAGACTTCAAATTGGATTGACCAGAGGGATTATTCATTGGTTGTTGACCAATGGAACCAATCACACCATCAGTAGCATGTGATCACGTCAAAGGAATCTAATGGAATAGTGTGAGATAGTCGAAGGGATATATATGCTTTTAGGTAGAGCATGCCCGATTGGGTATAGACTAGGTCTAAATAATAAGCATGAGCAATAACTTGCTCTTAAGTAATGACTCCTAGCTTGCAAACATCCTCAGATATATCAAGTAGCGATGATTTCACAAACCATTTTTCTAATAACTGGTCTAGGATATAAGTTTTGACCAAACATCGATGACACCTTCACTAATGTACATGATCAGATATGTGAGTGGACTCAAGCTATTTTAGAGAGTTCAAAAGCTCTGCACCAGTTTCATAATGGACTGGTAATTGAAAATCAATCAGAAATGTTTTTTCCAATGTGTTGAATTTATTAAACGAAGCTCTCGGTAATTCGATATGCCATTTTGTTGTTGGACCTATAAGAGTTCATTGGAAAATGTTGGGCACGGGATCCCCCAAGGGTAGTTTTGGGGCTAAAAGCCCATATTTCGGTCAAATTTTGTAATCCAAGTGTAAAAAATCCACATTTTGTGGTCGCAGAGCGCGTAGGTGTTAAAGAGTCATAGGGTTATCTGTCCTTATTTTGGAAATTTAATGTCGGTTGTTAAAGATCTACCCATGGTCCACAGACCATGGCATTGTATAAATAGATCTAAGCTCTAAGTAGTTTGATAGGAAGAATAGAAGATAGACACACGAAGATATGAGAGATAGCTCTGAGGTAGAAGTCAAAGTTTGGATCGTAGCGTGGGTAGAGGCTCTGCAACTGATTGCATAGAGGCCTAGGGTATAAGTCCACCACTGAGTGCGCGGACCCCTGCAGCTGAGTGCACAGGGTGGGTGGAGTCTGTAATCATCCGGAATTATCAATAAAGAGAAGTATTCTACAATTTTTGCGTCTTTATTTCATGTTTATGCATCTTGTTATGTTGGGTATGAATTTCACTTATAATTCTTATATGATGCGCGAATGTATGTAAATGTGTTGGTTAAGTGAACGCAAGTAAGAACATCTGTTTATGCGAAGCTAACTAAGATCAGTTAATAAGATAAGTAAGACAATTAGCCTAGTTTGGGAGATATCGTAGTTGTTGCGAAGGTACTGAAGGGTGTAAAAAAGGGCTAAGTAACCTACACAAAGGCAGGTATAGCCGTAATAAACCGACATCACAATCATCTCTGGGTGCATAAACTTGGTTCTAGAATCCCCCCATACTGCTTCGGGTAAGACTTTAATCCGCGCTCCACTGGCTAATGTCAAAAGGGCTAGTATTGTAGGGATTTGTTTGGCTAACTAACATTGAACCTGGTTCAGGCCCCCTCAAGCCAACAAATGGTTTTGTTTCTAGTACTGGAATCTTCATAAGATATGTGTGATGTTGTATCACTAGAATCCAACTAAGAAGGAGGTTGGAGACTGGTTGGATAGAAAACTCCAAGAATTCGTGGCACAGGAGAATAGAAAACCGCGACTGGTAAAGGAACAGTGGTTGGACTGGTACTTTTATACAAAGATCCACGAGATATTTTTCTACTCTTTCACTATTGAGCTATACGAGTGGATCACGATGCTAGCAGATAGCCAAGGAAGGTAGAAACTTGACAGTCCTATTGTGTGGACCCCAAAGCTAGTGTGAAGGTTGGAAGCATCAGAGGATAGGATCACCCGCGTTGTCAAACATTGGCTCGATCGCATCATAGGAGGATTTGTTACTGAATTCATGATCGATGCCTTAGTCAGCTATAGCGAGGTGGAGTGATGCTTTTTCAAAGGATTGCAAGGTAAGTACGTAAAATCTTTGAATACTTGGATTAAAATGTTGTTGTGCAAAAAATGGATTATGCAGCTACCTTGATGTTCAGGACTACGTGAAGTGGAAAAGTTTATAGAAATGAAGGAAATAAGGGTCCAAAGTATAGCCCCTTGATTTCACCTCTACAAAGGGACAAAGAAGCGATAGTGAAGGTTTCTCCCCGGAGCACTATTCAGTTAATAAGACAAGGATTCCCGTGAATACCACATCCACCCACACTACCTATGACTTCACTGCCATCACCTCCAAATTCACCTGTACCACCTCCACCTCCACTGTGGTTCAGTATGGAAAATACATTGAAGTTTCCTTTGTTCAAAGGCTTGGGAAATGAGGACCCGAACCAATTCTTGTTCATTGTGAGGGCTGTATGGGAAGCTCAAGGTGTTATAAATGATCACATAAAGAAGGCAACAATGGTTAGTGCTATTGAAGATCATGTGCTAACCTAGTATATTAAGTACTCTAATGATAACACAAATGATGGAGTAGCAGAAATCCAGGCAGCACTAAATAGGGAATTTAGCAAGCCTAAATCTGAGGCACAGTAGATTATGGGATTCAAAGAGATCACAATGCGACCAGATGAGACACCTTGGGAACTAGATAAAACATTGAAATGTACAATTTGTGAAGCCAACATGAATTTGACATATGGACAACATCGCAAGTGGTTTGTGGCTTCGCTACTACCACACTTAAGGAGTGCACTGTCGCAGCAGAAGATAACAACTCAGGCAGAGGCCTTGGAGATTTCCATGAGACTACATGAGACTCTGATGCAAGATCCTAATCTAGGAGTTCAGCAGATCCATGCACAACTAAAGAATTTGTGCCTTGAGATGCAATATCTAAAGCAAGACAAGACGGTTCGACTAGAGGTAGGCAAGGAAGTATGGTGCTTGATATGTAAGATTCAGGGTCATGACAAAGACCATTGCCCGGTCTTTGCGAATTACCTTGTAGGGAGAGGATCGATGTCTTTAAGGCTAAAATATCAAGTAGGAATTATTATGGGGCCTTCATTGTGGTGCACTATCTGTCAGGCAGCTAGAAAACATGCCACGGATAACTGTCACTTGCTATAGATGTATGTACAAGCACCACAGCAACTGTTATGCAACTATTGTAGCTCGGTAGGACATGATGAGCATACTTGCAAGAGCTATGAATTGATGATGGATATAACTCCTACCTATAGGGTTCAAGCCGAAACACGCCTCCTTGACCAGAATGCAGGAACAACACCAGACGGGATTTTAGGGGTGCAGACAAGGTCGAGGCTGAGGAGGACCTGGTAGAGGTCGAGGATAGTTGATTTGATACAATTGCGGAGGACCACAACACTATGCCCATAATTGCAGTAATCCAATGCTTCTGTCTTGCAAGTATTGCACACTATTTGATCATGAAACTAAAGATTGTCCTACACTGGTAGCTAGGATACTAGACAAAGGGGCGCTACCACCTCCATCGACTCAAAACTTGTAGATGATGAGGTCTAAGCCACGCGAGGAGGATCCAAACGTAAACATAGTGCTCAAGAGTGGGATCATGATAGGATATTACAAGGGGAAACAACCAGAAGATAGTACATGGGTTTGCAAAGCCTCGGCAAAACTTGGAGTGTGCTTGTGAAGCCTTTATGGAAGCTAAGAAGAGGTTTGTTAAGGCCTCCACCTCAGGAAGCAAGGATAAGATTGAGCTGGAGATGGACCCTTCTATGCTCACAACTTTCTTGGAAACCTATATGAAGTTATTACGTGACAGTAAGGCTATGAAAGGGTTACAAGAACTCATCAATAGATGTGTTGGGACCACACCAGGTGAGCCGTGCATAGTATGAAAAATCAGCAAGCATAAAACGAGGATGGGATGAGAGCTGAGATTGACCGCACAAATAGGAGAGTATGAAATGGATCAGGTCATTTTGGACTTGGGGTCATATGTGAATGTCCTACCAACGCAGACTTGGAAATGAATGGGGAGACCTGTGTTGTAATGGTCTTTGATTTAGCTAAGGATGGTGAATCATCAGAAAATCATCCCCATGGGGCGGTTGCAGGGGGTGACTGTGGACATTGAGGGAGTGAGCGCACTAGCGGATTTTGAAGTAATAGAGATAGTGGATGATAGCAATCCCTACCCTGTGCTCCTGGGAATTGACTGGGCTACTGATATGAACAGGGTAATCAATATGAAGAAGCAAAAGATGATCTTTGAGAAGAAATCACCGTGTGTAATAATACCCCTGGATCTTGCTGAAGGATCACGCTATACAAAACCAGTCTGTGATTATGAAAGTGATGATAATCTAGACTGCATCTATAAGATAACGGCGTGAGACCAAGACTAGGTGAATCCCACCATAGATGGATGGATTACATGGGATCGTGAGAGTTCCTGCACTTTGGATTTCGATGAAGAAATAGAACGCTAGCAAAATCGATTGCACAAGGTAATTACGCTGAATTGCAACATGATGACCCAGTCGCTGCATTGTGTGTCATCGTAGGCAAGAAATATGCCTAGTTATGACAGTATAAATGAGGTAGATATATTTTTGGATGCATTTGAAAGGGAGATACGAGAAAAGCAGCGCTTCCAAGCCTTGGACTGGGCACTGCGTGTTACACCTGCAAGATGGTGGGGTACGCACAAGGGAAGATTTGATGATTGGTGCAAATGTAGGAGGATGATGAGAACACAATTTGGGAAGCCTAAGGTGTGACTAATAGACAATTACGGTGGGCAGAATGATCCATGCACACATTTGGCCAAATGGATGTAGGCTTATGGAGAAAAGCCCCAACTTGAGTGGGTGCACCTGTTCTGTCATACCTTGGATGTTATCCCAATGAATTGGTATATAGAAACAGAGCTCTACCATGGGACAAGTGACTGGGATATCCTATGTGAAGTATTCATGATGACATTCAGTTTTGAGGACAGGTTTGACAATATTGATGAGGTGCTACAAGAGGTGAAAGCAACCATCTTTAGGATACCACAGGATCCTTTAGACCTAATTTAGCTTGAATGGGCTACTCAGCTAAGTCACGTGCTTGAATGTTATAATGTAACTGTTGAAGATGAGGATGAGGATCCACAAAAGTTTAACATTCCAGAAACAAAAGGCCACTGCGAGGTTCAAGGACCGCAGAATGAGAACCCTGATATAACCGCGCCAGTGAAAACAAAACAAGTGAACATTGGTACGGATGCAGAATCCAAATTTGCGAAGATTAGAGACTACTGGGATGATGCGACGGTGGATAAGGTTGCTAAATTACCAGGACTTATTCCCTACCAAGTTTACAGATCTGAAAGGAATAATTGGAGACCTAGGAGTGATGAAGATCACGTTAAAACCTGACACGAAGCAAGTTAAGCACAAGCCTTACTGCCTCAATCCGAAATACAAGGAGAAGGTGTGCTCAGAGCTAGACAAGATGTGAGTGGCAGGCATCATTGAGCCCGTGGAAGAATCTGATTGGATGGTGGTGCAAGAGAAGAAGCAGAAGGATGAGATAAGGATATGCATGGATCTCAGAAAAATGAATGATGCTTGTGTTTATGATCCTTTCCTGAATCCATTTACGGATGAAGTGTTGGACAATGTAGGTGGACAGGAAGCATATTCCTTCACTGATGGATTCTTTGGGTACCACCAAATCAAAATCACGCTTGAGGATAGGAGAAAGACAACCTTTATGACTGAGTGGGGTTGTTTTTAATACATCATAATGTGGTTTTGATTGAATAATGCACCCGCAATATTTTCGCACGTGGTTGTTGCGGCATTTAAGGAATTTATTCATAAGTTCCTGGAGGTATACTTTGATGACTAGACTATATTTGGGCTAGTTAAGCGCCACGTAGCAAGCTTGCACCTGATGCTGGATACTTGTCAAACATACCAAATCATGCTCAATATCAAGAAGTGTTTGTTTTGCGTTCCTTTTAGGAGCCTATTGGGGCATGTTGTTTGCAGACAAGGACTAATTGTAGACCCCACAAGGATCACAGTGATACTAAGCTTGGAAGCGCCGAGGAGTGTGAAATAGTTGCGCGCTATTCTAGGACATACAGGATATTATATAAAGTTTATCAAAGGCTATGCCCAGATAATCGCACCGATGGAAAAATCGTTGAAGAAGGATGTCACGTTCTACTAGAATGATGATTGTAAGAAAAGCTTGGATATATTGAAAGAAAAGATGGTTACCACACCGATTCTAATATTCCCAGACTAGAAGAAAGAGTTTCATGTACATGTTGACGTATCATGTATAGTGTTGGGGGTAGTACTAACATAGGATGGAGGCAAACATTTGGACCATCCTATCGAGTTCGCAAGCTGCAAATTATCCAAAGCAGACAAAAACTATTCTACGACTAAATGCGAGGGGCTAGCGATGGTGTATGCACTCTAGAAGTACCGGCACTACTTGCTAGGAGGCCATTTTAAAATGTATACGGATCACTCCGTGCTGAAATACCTGGTCAATAAGCCTGTGTCGGGGGGGAAAATATGCAAATGGCTCTTATTGTTCCAAGAGTATGATTTTGAAGTTGTTGTGAAGCCTGGACGATTGAACGTGGGACCAGATCATCTGTCGCACTTCGAAACAAGGGAGGAACCTACTAACTCGGAAGAAGGATTTCCTGACGCACAACTATTTGTAGTATGTATTGCGGATGGTCATTTTCAGGATATAATACACTTCCTAACAACAGGAACTGCATCGAAAGGATACTCTTTCTAGCAAAGGAAGGGATTAGTGGTGTGCGCGGTAGATTTCTCTATCATTATTGATCATCTATACAAGATGGGGACTGATGAGATATTGCGACGGCAAGTACCTGAGTTCAAATGTAGTAGCATCCTCGCAGACACTCATGGAGGCAACACATGAGGACATTATGCAGAGAGAGAAACCACACATAAGATTCTACGCACAGGGTTGTGGTGGCCAATACTTCACCAGGATTCAAAATCATATTACAAAGTGTGTGATGTATGTAAAAGAATAGGTAGGCGATCGTGGAGGGATGAAATGCCTTTGAATCCACAAATGACATTACAACCTTTCGAGAAGTGGGCAATAGATTTTTTAGGACCCATTCAACCACAAGAGAAGACAGGGGTGAGGCACATTATCACTGCGACGAAGTATTTGATTAGTTGGGTAGAAGTGCAACCAGTGAAGGATTGCATGGGTGCGATTACCACAAAGTTCCTATTTGAGCATGTACTGACATGATTTGGATTTCCAAGGATCTTGATGAGTGATCATGGTACACACTTCCTGAATGAGATGATCAACGCGCTAATGGAGGAATTCTAGGTATATCACCAGAAGAGCACACTTTATCACGCACAGGCTAACGAGACAGTGGAGGCATTCAACAAAGTGCTTGAAAACATGCTGACCAAGGTTTTCAATGCTCAACGAATTGATTGGTACCTACACATACCTACAGTATTGGGGGCTTATCAAACAACATGAAAAAAGCTGACGAGACAAACCCCTTTTAGGTTTGTCTATGGTGTGGAAGACGTAATGCCTATGGAATACATCATGCCTAGTCTATGCATAGCAACACTCATAAGTATGATGGATCATGGAGCCCTAGAAGAGAGGCTCACGTAGCTGGATGAGCTCGAAGAAGAAATATTTTTGGTTGGGTTTCACCAACAGGTCCAAAAGCAACATGAAAAGGCATAGCATGATCCACACATCAAGTTGCGCACATTTAAGGTAAATGATCTGGTTTTGTTGTATGATAGTAAGTTTGATAAATTCCCCGAAAAATTCAGGATGCACTGGTTAGGGCCTTATGTTATTAAGAATATTACCGACGGAGGAGCAGTATAGATGGTCAAGTTAAATGGAGAACCCTTCCCAGGAAAGGTGAATGGTAGTCTCTTGAAGCCATACACCGGCGGTCCAACCATGTGACTAAATGAAAGTAGCATAGTCTTAGCACTCTAGGCAGCTAAAAGGAGGTGTAGGACTATAAAGTACACTACTCGGGTTGGGGAGCTACATGATTTTAAGACTACGTGAAGCAGGGAAGTGTCACAGGGTCCGCGACAACGCAAAGGCAGCTGCACTACTAGTGGAAATAGCATGCAAGTCTGTCAAAAAGTGATCGTTAAAGTCACTGTTCACGATTTGATGGTCAGATTGTGACTAAATGGAGCGGGCGACAAGCACTTAAGGTGAAATTTATGGATTAGATTCTTGAAAATATACCACCAATCTAGCATTAATGGGCTAAATGTGGGGGGAGCAAGGAAAATTTTAAGGATGTAAAATTTTCTTGAAGTTTAAAACATTGGCGAATCTCACTAATCCCTAATATGAAAACTATAAATTTTTCAATGATATATTTGTAAATTATTCAATTTTTTTAATATTTATCATATAGCCACTATATAATGTTGGCGATTTTTAAGGTAAAATAATTTTATATTCTAAAATTTGGGCGAATCACCTTTTATAAAAATTGGAAATTGGCGAATCGTTTTTTGGAAAAATCATGGAAAATTAGCCCATTGGGCGAACATTAGCCCCTAAAATTTTCCATGGGGGGGAGCAGTCGGATTTGAATTCAAAAGGCCCTATAAATTACAAGTGGTTGTCTACCGAAAAACACTTGGAATTTTGAAAATTCAGTTGGTGTGCTATCAGGTGTGTATGGATCGTGCAAATTTGAGGCTTTGAGAGCAGGTTCAGCATTTGAGAGATTTCCGAAGGAGATGTAGGACCTCTTGAATAGAATTATGTTGACACCCATGGAATCCATGGACACAGAAGCGGTGACAACTGAGGAAGATGTGTAGGAAATTGAGGTAGTAGATGGTGCCCGAGAGGGTGCCGAAGTTGTAGTCGAAGTCCCTAAATCACCTAGGACACCGAGACCAAAGAAGGATAATCAAACTATGCTACCGGTGCACATCTCACCAAGAAACCCACAGACGACCAAGCTCACTTTGCAGGAAAAGGGGAAGGCCATTAATCTAGAGGCAAACGAGGAAGAATCTAAAGAAATGTGGCAGATGTGGAGGATTTGTAAATGGAAGTTGAAACCTAGGGTGCGGACCCTATTACCAAGTTACCATAATATGTTCCTTTACATAAGGGCAAAGCCAAGGTGCCAAAGGACATATATGAGATCAAGAGCTCCCTACAAACTCTGTTGCTCCCAGATGACATTAGTTTTTAGGGGCCACACTTAGGGTACTTCCTGTACTAAAGTTCGAATATTGGGACCTCACAGATCATGAGAAATTCTCACATTTAGCAACTAAGCATCTAATGCACCGATTGATTGACATGACTATTGGAACGATAAAATTAGAGTTGTAGACATGGCTCAAGGGTGTAGAGAAAGACGGGCTACTCAACCTACTTTGGGTACTTCATTACCACCGCACCCCAGTAACGATCTTCGTCATCAGGCAGCTACTCTGCTTGGTGCATGATGGGTGTTTGTGGCTAGAGGAGCCCATTCCCATCACAAACCACTTGATCCATCAAATCACATGGCTGCCTTACTTGGGGAAGGATCCATCCAATATATTAGAAGGAAAAGGTGGTGAGTTAGCCCTCGCGAAATCTACGAAGAAGAAATTCAAGTTGGAGAAAAAAAAGTGGGGATATGTCATCTCCAGCATTAACAACCCTGCAGTCAAGGTAGCAATGCAAATATTAGTAGGGAAGGTGATGTGGAAGTACCGCGTGGATGAGGTGCACGTGTTTGATTGCACTAGCAGCCCAATGTGCTGAAGGAGTCCAATTCAATTGGGTGAATTATCTATGTGGTGAGTTCCTTGCGAACTATCGCAAGGCACAGGAGCAAGTCAAGACGTTCCACTACGTGTGGCTCTTGTTGTCAATTGTACTGATGGCATGGGAGCTTCTAGAAGATATCCAATTCCCTTCGGTCACGTCAGACCTTCCAGAGGTAGCGAAGTATGCTTCGTTGTGGACGACCAAGGATGCGTAGCACGTAAAAGAAAGCAATATCTTTTGGATCTTTATGGATATGAGTATCTAGATGGGGATCAATTGTAAGCCATGGTTGTCACCCACAGTATACACTAGTTTGTAGAGCTTTGCATAGTTCAAAGAAGATTTCCACCATGTCCTTACTAGGAAACGGAAGGACCCCACGAAGACATGGCATAGCTTACCTTATCAGGAAACAAATGATGTTACCTTTGCAGTCCTCGAGTCTTGGCCACTCGAGTGGCACATTGCAATAGGCTCCACAGTGGAAACAGACAAGTTCATCGCACAACATAAGAAGGAAGAAACAAAGCTCAGAATGGTGCAGCTAGATGAGAAGCATAGAATAGAGGAAGTGGAGGCTAAGGCCCAGGAATCACACAACGCCGTGAAATTAGTAGAACAACAGGTGACAGGAGGAGAAGAGTGCGAAGGAAAAAAGTCACCTTTGCCAGTGGCTGAGGTAGAAACAAAGGAGTTGATAGAACAAGGTGGTGTGGATCCACAGACGATGTCCACCCAACTCAAGAGTCAATGAATGCAAGAGAAGGCAGTGTCACGGAAGAAACCAAGGCTCAAATACATCCTTGGACCCAATCACCCTCATTGAGGGGGATTTGCATGATATTGTAGAAATGGTGAGGGATGTCACCACGGAGGCCCTCCAATAGTTCAAAGAGTAGCAACAATTGTTATTAGCGGCTCTTCAGACAAAGATACAGGAGTCGTAGGCTCGCACTCCATAGGCTGGCACAATGTCCACCAGCATCATGATCGACACTTCAGCTGCTGCGGAGATGCTGCACACAAGGGTGGCCAAAGTGATACTACTGCCAGATGGGGTACTTACTACAAAAAATGAGGCCGACAGGCCCACGGTCAGCAACCTAAAAGGGGTGGGATTGAATATGGTCGCACTCCCTTGAGAGATGCTCCACCTCTTACAGGATGGAGTCACTACGGAACTTAGGGCCTGGGAGAGTCGCGCTCTTCAGGTGATGAGTGAGCAACGCATCAATATCGAGTAGTTGGGCCTGTAGTGCAATGAGGCAATGGAACAAAATAAGAAAATCATGCAAGTAGTGGAGGAAGTCTACCGAATGGTCTTGAAGTTGGACTTTCAGGCAGAAGAACCAATTGAGGCGCGCGTCTACAGGTTGGCCATAGGGGTGCATGATGCTTGGACAGAGATGGCCAAGATTCAGCTGGAGCTGAACCTATAGATCACAAAATTATAGTTAAGGGATTCGCCTTCAACTCTGCTAGAATTCAGGGAACAACGTGCCACTGCTGTTACAACAACAATAATGGTGGTCGACAATGTAATAGCAGACTACACGTGACTTTTTGAACAGTCACTCAAGATCCTAACTACCCTGTAGGAGGACCCAAATGTAGAGCTCCTGGAGACAGAGGTGCATGAGCTACAACAAAGATATGACGAGGTCAAAGGGACCGTGCAACTAGTTTCCCTTACACAGAGGCTCGCACGAATACATTTGGCAAAGGCGCTTAAGGAACAGGTGGATGTCGCTTGGTACAAAGAAGCAGTCCTAAAAGCACACCTAAAGCCATGGATAGATGAGGCATATATGATCATAGCTTCCATTGAAGGAAATCTCGCAACGCTGCAGGCAACTCAATAGAAGATTCAAGGTGGCAGTTCAACTATAGTCACCAAGAAGAGAGTGGAAGAAGTCCAGCAGGTAGCCGCTTAGTGCTTTGCCAAGGTTGCAGTCATCCAAATGGAGCTCAAAGGTCTTTGCGCTAAGATCTCCACACCTGCAGAGTGACTCGAGGGCGAGTCATGATGTTTATGTTGGGAGCATGTTGGGCGCGAGATCCCCCAAGGGTAGTTTTGGGGCTAAAAGCCCATATTTTGGTCAAATTATGTAATCTGTGTAAAGACTCCATATTTTGTGGTCGTGGAGTGCGTAGGTGTTAAAGATTCATAGGGTTGTTCTTCCTTATTTTAGAAATGTAATGTCGATTGTAAAAGATCTACCCATGGTCCGCAGACCATGGGATTGAATAAATAGAGCTAAGCTCTAAGTAGTTTGATAGGAATAATAGAAGATAGACACACGAAGAGATAATGTATGAGAGATAGCTCTGAGGTAGAAGTCTAAGTTTGGGTCGTAGCATAGGTAGAGGCTCTGCAGTTGAGTGCGCAGAGGCCTAGGGAAGAAGTCTGCGGTTGAGTGTGCGGACCCCTACAGCTAAGTGCACAGGGCGAGTCGAGTCTGTAATCATCCA
>APFE030736514.1:117575-157305 GCA_000404065.3 Pinus taeda | reverse complement strand
AACTTACCATAGGGTTAAGAAGGATTTTTTTTGGGATGGCCTTAAATTGGATATTCAAAAGTTTGTGGCGGAATGTTTAGTTTGCCAACAAAATAAAGTTGAAACAATTAAGACCCCAAGTCTATTACAACCTTTATCCATTCCAAGCCAATGTTGGGAGGAAGTTTTAATGGATTTTATCACATGTTTACCCAAGTCCGAAGGAAAGAGTGTTATCATGGTGGTAGTTGACAGACTCCAAGTATGCACACTTTTGTGCATTATCTCATCCATTTAAAGTGAGTATAGTTTCTACTGCATTTATTGAAACAATTCAAAAGCTACATGGAAACCCAAAGATTATTGTAAGCGATAGAGATCCCATTTTCACTGGAAATTTTTGGACAAAATTATTTTCTTGTGTTGATACTCAGTTAGCTCATAGCTCATCTTATCATCCTCAATATGATGGGAAAACTGAGATAGTAAAGAAATGTTTGGAAGGATATCTTCATTGCTTTGTATATGATAAGAAGACACAATGGGTCAAATGGTTCCCTTTGGCCGAATGGTGGTATAACACTTCCTTCCATACAGCAACAAAATTAACCCCATTTATGGCACTTTATGGATATCATCCACCATCCAACACATCATATTTAAGAGAAAATTCTAAGGTTCAAGCAGTGGAAGATCACATCAAGCATCAATCACAAGTTCTCCAACTCTTAAAGGATAACCTTACCTTGGCACAAAATAGAATGAAACAGCAGGCAAATCAACATCACAGTGAAATAAGTTTTGATGTAGGTGATCGGGTATTTCTATGGCTACAACCATATAAACAAATGTCCTTCAAGCAAGCTAAGAAGGACGATAAATTATCACCAAAGTATTATGGCCCGTTCAAGGTGTTGCAAAATATAGGTACTATGGCATACAAATTGGAGCTTCCTGCAGCTTCCCAAGTGCACCCATTTTTCCATGTGTCATGCTTAAAGAAGGCTATAGTGACAAGCTCCCAGTTCAAACAATATTTCCAGAACTTGATGAGGAGGGAAAAATCATATTGGAACCTAAATCTATCAATGAAACAAGAACTCGACAGCTATGAAATTGATCAATTTCAAAGTATCTCATCAAGTGGAAGAACTTACCCATTGAAGATTCCATATGGGAGGATGAGAATTTTATACAGAAGCATCTAGAATTACTCAAGCATTGAAGACAACAATTTTTTGGAGAGGGGCATGCTAGGTCCCTATAATACTAGTGATTCCCCCATTACTATTGTCATTGTATCCCTTATTGTTATTGTTGTGCCCCTAGTGTCCCCATATTGTTATTATTGTGCCCAATAGAAGCCCACTATTGTTATTTTTGTGCCCTTATATTATTATTTTTAGGTCGGCTTTGGCTATATTGTGACCCCTTAGACTCCTATATATAGAAATGAGGCTTTTTCATTTGTATCATCCAAGAATTGTTCATTTGTGCAATGTAAAGGAGGTTTCCCCCTCGAGGAGGCTAAATTCTAAGGCATTGATCTTTCTTTTTTATCTTTTTGTGAGCTGGTTTCATAGCAATGAATCTCGAGAATATTCTAGGAATATTGTTAGAGCATATGATAGGGAATATTTCAAAGAATATTCTCTATAAGGAATCATATTCTTTTGGAGCCAAATTTTGACGTTTTCAAGAGTATGCCGAGTTTATACTCCAATAAACCATTTTTTTGCCAGGATTCTAATGGTGCAGTCCATTTCTTCATCTAAGCAAGAGAATTTTTTTCCATTTCCAAAAGAGAATATTTGAGGAATAGTTAAGATTCTCGGGGAGCACAAAATTAAACGAGTCTGAAAGGGGCTGATTTTACAAACAAATTTCATGATGTTTCAGCATGAATTCAACCGTGCAGTCCATTTCTTTAGCATATGTGTGCAATTTCAGTCCATCCCCAAAAGTGGAGGTATAAGATGCGTGGATGCCATGTCTTTTTTCGATTTTTACCAAGATGATGTTTAAATGTTGAGATCCTTGTTTGACATTTTGTTGGAGGATCCTTGTATGCCACTTCATGTGAGAGTTTTATATTTTGTCATGTTGATGGAGAGATTTTATGAGTGAGAGTTCTTATAGAAGAACGTCCTGTGAAGAGACATGTCACTCTAATTAAGGAAGTTCTTCCTTGTATTGACAAAGAACACATCATGTACTCATCATCATCTTGCAACAATTAAGGAAAAGACCTCCCCGCTCTTGGCACTGAGCCCGAAAATGTAACCCACACTGGGTGAACTTCGTTATCAACTTTTGTGTGTTCTTTGATTTGATGGTTTCCTTTATGTTTCCTCTCCTTTAAAGTATGCACATGTGGTTTTTTATACTCTTTCATATGCAATTAAGCTAAAATCACAAAAGTAAAAGATCATGGTTAATTCTGGTAGCTGAGAGAATACAGATCATTCCTACCAAAGAGAAAACAAAGTCAAAATTCACGCAAAAAATGATGGCTTTATAGAGGATAAGATAGACTCGAGACTCAAAAGACCACAGTAAGAAAAACAAATTTATAAAGCAAGACATGGATGCTTCAATTTTTCACTTTCTTGTTAGAATTACAGGTAATGGATGGACACCAACACAGTGGGTCGCACTCACTGAACATAAAAGCTGTAATGCAGTGCACTGTAACATAAAATAACGTGAAATGGATCTGATTCGCATAACAAGCAAAGGAGAACCCTTAATCAAGCTTGGAATTAAGTTTTCCAGAGTCAAATCATAGTCTGAACAAGATAAAAAAAGGTCAACTACAAAGTTCTTAAAAGGATACAACAAAGAAAACCACCGAAGGAGAACTTTCCCTAGTGGAATCTCCAAGTTGTTTTATAGACAAATCCGTTCTACGGACATGAGTGATCTCCCTAGGTATAGTGGCTTAACCTAGAAACAACTAGAAAAAATTCAATGTCTTTCCCTAGATATATTTGAAACATAACAAGAATAGTTACTTGGAGTCCAATGCATGCTTCCTTCTCCTCTTTAATTGTTCCCTCAAGCCCTAACGTTGACTTCCAAAAATGGAACCTGAAAATCAACCAAAACAAGAAAAGAAACCAAAATAAACAATATGATATATTCAAATAATTCTCAATAAGATATCAAGGAATTTTATTGTACATATGTACAAGAAATGACATAATGTATGGGAAAAATAATGCACTTTGTATTAATAACAATAGAGAAATATTACAACCCTTTTTATGCCTTGATGTTGTGAATCTCTCCTAACTTTCTCATCCTTTCTTTGCCACAATGATAAGCCTAAAATCTCATTAATATCAAAGGATGCATTATGGACCTCCAAAGTTAAATTAAGAGTCTAAGCACATAATCAAAGTCTTGAAAAGCCAACCCAGACTCCATAGCAAGTAGTGATTTTATAACACAAATGAGGAATTTTTATATCCACTATACTAGGGCTAGATCCACTTTGAAAGGTGATAAGGTCCATGGGATAAGAGATAAAGCCTAACTAGTAGGAATTCAAGATCATCTTCAACAACAAATGGAAGAATTGACTCCAAAAGCATCCAGAAGGGGAAGCTTTGAAATTATATTTTATTTTTCGTCATTTCCAGGTGTCATTGCACTTTTAGTAAAGGAAAATTATGTTTACCAATGCAATTTCCATGTGTAACCTATGCCATCGCAGTTTGTCAAGAGAGTAAGTGCGATGGAGGCTTAAATTAGGGTTTTGAGCTAATGAAATCCAAAATTATTATAAATTTTGGAAGTAGTTTTTCTTTTGGAATTGCAGGGGATTGTGTCAAAGTGTAATAGATGACAAGAGATATTAGTTTGGTGCCTTTTGACTAAGTGTGACAAAATGGCCTGTAACACCTACAAAAGAATTTCACAATGCATGAGGATCTGGTTATTTATTCCTTGAAACCATGGGAAGGCATGGTTTTCTAGATTGAGTTTGTTGGCTCTTATGTTATCTCTTCATCCTACTAGATGGCATGGATCATAACTCATTGGTGATGGTACAAGCCATTTTGGTGGTATTCCTTCCATCATATGCCCCAATGTAGGCTCTCTCTATAGAATCTGGCCCTCACCTCGAAATAATATTTGTTGGGGTTTCTAATGTGCCTCCCAGTTGTTCCTCTCTAGGCCCCTTTTCCTCACCTACGTATCTACATCCCCTCTCCCCTAAATTTTCCACCTTGCCATGAACTCTATTGGATATACCCTGTTGAAGGCCCTCACCAGGGCTAGTTGTTTTTTCCTTGTGACACCCCATTTATTTTCCCAATTTTGTGATGTAATTAAGAACTTATAATGTTGGGGTACCAACATTGATACTTTGAGTTAAAACTCTATGATATGACTAATGTTTATTTTTACTTTAAAAAAATTCTACGCTTGAAGGAAGGGAGATAGCCAATAGATTTTGATGCCTTGAGAGGAAAATTTGCATTGATTTAATTTTCCTTTTTGATGATATGTTTAATCTTCCCAAGGAGTTTTTAGCAAGAGGTTGGCAAAATGAAGGGTCAAGGCGTAATGATAAAAACAAGAGGGAGGATTAATCAAGAAGTTCTTCTTCCTTTAGCTTTTCAACCTATTCCAATTTCTCTCATACATTATTTTCTCTCTCGCTCAGAAATTCAAATTGGCAAGAGGGTTGGTGGTAGAACCTAGAGAGGTTCAGAGCTTGTGACTAGTTAAGAGCTATGAGTGACAACTTATGTGATAGGAAGTGAATGCATTACAACACTTTTTCTTTGGAAAATATGGCTTTGAGGAATGAAAATGGTACTATATGTGTAAGGCACATACAACACTAAATAGGGGAGGGTCGAATGACTACAAAGATTAGAGAAGGAATCCCTTGTGCTATTTAGACCTACATGGTCTCTTTTTCTGTGAATGTTATGGGCCTAGTCAAATATGGAAAGGATGAGCACTAAGTTTTTCTTGAGTGTGAAGGAGAGTGGATTTCTCTTTTATGTTAAATATTTTCTAAAAATTATGTGCTAAATCCATGAGTTTAGTTTTCTCTCAAGGCATCAAGAATCTAACTCGGGATGGATAATTGCAAAAAAGACTACAATGCAATTTTTACTATGGTTGGGTGGAGAGCAGATCACCCTTCTTCAGTTCTAGATTCACTTTTCTTGAATAAGATAAGAAATTTTGTGCTTGGTAAATGAAAATTTTCATTGTGACAATATATGTATGAAATTGTAATAGTAAAAATTGTTTATTGTTGACACCTAATCATCAGGATTGGGTGAATAGCTAAAATTGATGTAAATAAATAATGGAGAATATGAACAGTCATCGAGAGATGAAGTGAACAGTCTCCCTCATGTATATAATAAAGACCAACCTGAAGGAATAATATGAATTGATTTGTTTTGAGGAGTTACTGTCTGGTCTAACATGGTATCAGAGCTAACTCCCGAAATTAGTTGTAACTCCCTTCTGCCATTTTCTTGCAGTCTGTCCCCCTGTGGAGTCTGTCTACTGTGCTCTCTGGACTCTCTACCATAATTATTGTATGTGCCATTCTGCGCTCTGTGTTACCCACTATGTGGCTTCTGTGCATAATCATCGTCTGCCCTCTGCCCCAGCCATCTGCCCCTCTCATTTGATACAAAACTTGTCTTGATTCTCTATGCTACCACTTTATGTTCTCGTTTCTCCTATACGGTGAATCAAAGTTGTATTGCATGTTGCCTTTGGTCCAGTGAGCATGGATACTATGTTATGGCATAAGTGTTGGGCAATTGCGCTGTCAGCTCAAGCTGTTCTAGAATTGAATGTGAGTTTTTCTTGATGCCTAAATTTAGAGACCATTCCGCCCTTTGGCTTTTCAGTTACCCATGACTCAATATTGATCCACAACTATCTCTTGGTCTCATGCATAGATGATAAAAACACGTTTGTAGTGGTGTTGGGTCTCTGAGTGGGTGTTTGTGAGCATATAGTTCATGCATATCGATGCAAATCTAATGACCTTTAAAGACTACCTCCTGGAGGTATGTGTCCTTAAACACTGTTCTTAGAGGTCTACGTTGCATGGAAGACTAAGATGACCATGCCTCGAGTGAAGTAGGTATGTATTTCAAACAGACATATTCAATACATATTCTGCGTTGAATGATATTATGGTGGACATGACGTGAACAAATCCTGCAATTTTTTAATGACTATGAACTGGTGTGTTGTGTATGGTATTACATTGTGTACAGTTATAACACCTTAGTCCCGTACACCAACGTGACTATTTTGAACTAGCATGGTTGTGGGTGATAGTTATAACACCCTTGTTCATGTCAGATCTCCTTGTTTGCCCGATGCACTCCTAGGGTTTTGGGCAACAATTGCAACAGCTTCCCCGACGACCTGCTCTCTATAATTGATGCAGTTGATACATTCTGACTGTAACTTCAATCAAATATGTGACTCATAGAAATACATTTCTGTTGCTTAAATTATAAGCTTGGGAGACTGATTGAAGCTTGAAAACTCACAGTGTATACATTAAATGCCATGTGTTGAATAAAATTGTATAGAGTGTTGTGAACGATGTATGGTATAACGTTGTATTGTATATACCTTTGTTGAAGCGTTGTATTACGTTGATACACATTTTGATACACAGTTTTTTTTGTGTTATGTTGCCATATATTTACACTGCTCCTGTACAATATTGGGTATTGAATTTGTTGTCATGTCATATCAGAATTTTATTAGGAGTAAAATTTTGCAGCAAAAGTTTTTTGTTACAGAATGCATTCAATCATATCCATGGTGGGAATAGTTCTCACTGGAAAGGAGAAATATCCTGAGTGGTCCCACATGATAAAACACACCCTCATTTTCAATGAGTTGTGGAAAGGAGTGTGCATTAGATACGGAGACAAAGAACCAGAATAGCCTAACTTAGACAAAGAGCTCACCATTTGGGAAAATAAGAATAGCAAAGCTTATACATTAATCACAGCATTTGTAAATGAAGAGGTGAGTAGCCATATTTGGCCATTATCAATTTCTTTCGAAGCCTTTCAAAAGCTGAAAGAACTCTATGAATCACATTCTGCACTTGAAGTTGTTCAACTCATGATTAAACTCTTCACTCTTGAACTACAAAATAATGATCCTCTTGCTCTTGCATCTGAAGTAAAATCTATAATTCATGATATCAAATCCACTAAGGTTGAATTGGATATTCCTCTTATCGCTTTTCTCAAGGCACTTTATCCTACTTACTCCAATTCTCTTGAGTCATTGCAAGCAAATGGAAATCTCAAAGATATTACCTTTAACTCTCTTGTGAAAAAAATTGCTGAAAGAGAGAAAGCTTTTGGAAAAAAGATAGCCCCTGACTCTTCTGAAGAGGTTGTGTGCCTTTCTCATAAAGAAAAGAATTCTATTCAAGATTCTTCCAGAGGAAGAGGTGGTCGAAGAGGAAGAGGAAGATATTTCAGAGGCAAGGGGGGCAGACACTGTCAAGGAGAAAAGGTAGATTTTCACTGCATACACTGTAAAAGAAATGGATCACATGATGCCTCTACATGCAAGTTACCTTGGGACAAAATTGAGCAGCAAAGAAACCAACAGAAAGGTAAAACCAATGACACGGACAAAGGTAAAGCACCTGAATCTGCTCACTATGTTGTGGCACAATGAAATATTGGAGTAAATGAAGATTTATTTAATGCTTCACTTGCTCCTTGGAAAAATGATTGGTTGCTTGAGTCAGGAGAAACTTTCCAAATTACCCATAGAAAATATTTTTTTGAAGAATTTATTGACAATGTTGATGGAGTAGTATACTTTGCAGACCAATCAAAAATCAAGCCATGAAGGCTTGGCACAATCAAGCTTAAATTGCCTAGTCTTCCAAACTTTCTTCTGCATCATGTTCTATATCTCCCACAACTCAAGATAAACTTGTTGTCCTTGGTCCACATCCACCATCAAGGTCACTCCATTCATATGTTTGATGGAAAGCTTGAGGTGAGAAAATAATCTGACCACTCACTTGTCATGAGGGGAATAGACGAAGAAAGGCTTCTCAAGCTGCAAGGTACCTCTGCTCGTGCACAACATTTCTCATACAATTCTCATTATAAAGAAGGTACACTTCCATCAATTTTATTATGGCATGCTAGATTTGGACTTTTGAACAATGACAACCTCCACTTGTTGAAGAAAAATAGTGTTGTTGGTTTGCCTTCAATTCCTAGGAAATTTAAGCAATGTGATGCTTACATTCTAGAAAGCATAGCAAATAGTATTTTCATGATTCAAATTCAAGAGAAAATAGAAAAATTGAACTCATTCATTCATATTTATGTGGTCCAATGCTTGTTCCTTCTGTAAATGGAAATAAATATATGATGAAATTTATTGATGACTACACCAGAATGTGTTGGGTTTATATATTGAAGAACAAATCTGATGCTTTTCAAACATTCAAGAACTTTCATAAATGGATTGAAAATGATGCACAATCTCATATTGGGTCTATTCGCGTTGATAATGGAAAATAATACACATCAAATGAATTTGAAACTATCTTTGCCAACATGGGATCAAACATCAAACAATTGTTCCTTATAATCCCCAATAGAATGGTGTAGCTGAAAGAATGAATAAGACAATCTTAAATATGGTACGATCCATGCTCTTCTTAAAAAATATAAAGATAATGTTTTGGGCTGATGCTGTTCTATGTGTTGCATATATAAAGAATAGATGTCCATCTAATGCTATTAGAAACAAGACTCCATAAAAATGTGGTATGGACATGTTCCTTCGGTAAAGCATCTCAGGGTCTTTGGTTCCACCTATTATGCCTTGATACCAAAGGTACATAGAAACAAACTTGGTGCAAGAAGTTGTAAGTGTATCTTCCTGGCGTATTCAAACACCTCCAAAGCATATCATCACTATGATGAAGTCAATAAAAAGTTTTTTGTATCTAGAGATGTAATTTTTCTTGAATCATCCAAAACTAACAATGTTGTTGAGCGGAAACTTGATTGCTTGGATAGATTCTCAAATGCAAAATCATTTCAAGAATTTGATAATCAGATTCCACATCTTGAAGGAGGGAATCCTATATTAAATCAACATGTGGAATCTTCTTATGAAGAACACTCTCCCCCGCATGAAACTCCAACAACGGATGATGCTTTATGTGATGTTATTGATAGAATTGGGGGACTCAATCTTGATTCAGTCCCAACTCAATCAACAGAGAAGCCTAGACCATCTGAGAAAGGTCCCCCAAATTAGCTGACAAAGACACTTGAAAGTGTTCATCCTGATGAGGTTGGAAAAACAGGAACTAGAAATTCAAGCCGGCAAAATGGAGGTGATGTAGATGACTCTAATTCACTTGTTGATATGGATGTTTCTTATGATTGTAAATTGAACTTGTCTATAGATTTTGAACCAACTTCCTTCAAAGAAGCTGCTTCTAATGATGAATGGAAATAAGTGATGCAAAAGGAGTATGATGCCCTCATAAAGAACGGCACTTGGAAGCTAGTTGATCCTCCATTAGGAACCAAATCAATTGGCTGCAAGTGGGTCTACAAGAACAAGTATAAAGCTGATGGCTCACTTGACAAGCACAAAGCTAGGCTTGTGGCAAAAGGTTTTGCACAGAGGGAAGGGGTCAATTATGAGGAGACTTTTTCCCCCACAACAAAATGGGCTACCATCCAGGCACTCTTTGCCCTAGCAACTCAGAATGGTTGGAAAGTCCATCAAATGGATGTAAAATCTGCTTTCTTGAATGGAGATCTAAAAGAGAATGTTTTTATGTCCCAGCCTGAAGGATTGACTTTGAAAGGACATGAACATAAAGTATGCAAACTTGTGAAGTCCTTGTATGGCTTCAAACAAGCACCACGAGCATGGTATGAAAAACTAAATGAGCATCTTCTGAAACTCAATTTCAAACATTATGATCTTGATGATGCAACTTTATTTGTCAAGAAAGTTGGCAAAACAGTTGTATATCTTGTGGTATTTGTAGATGATCTTTTGATGATAGGGAACAATGAAAGCTACATTGTATCCATAAAGAAGGAATTGGGGAAAAGTTTTGAAATGACTGATCTAGGCTATGTTCATTACTATCTTGGTATTGAAGTAACTCAACATTTGGAGTCCATATTTGTTTCTCAAAAGGAGTACATTGAATATCTGTTGAACAGGTTTGGCATGACATAATGCAATCCTCTTACTATTCTAATGGAACAAAACTTGAAGCTCACATCTATTGAAGGAAAAGGATTTGAGGATGCAACAAAGTATAGACATCTTGTAGGAAGTCTCAACTACCTAACTACTACTAGACCAGACATTTTGTTTACTGTTGGAATCCTCCCAGGTTTATGCAAAAACCTTGTGAGGGACATTGGTCTACTGCAGAAAGAGTTCTAAGGTACTTGAAGGGAACTCAAGACTTTGGAATCAAGTATACACAGGTGGACGACTTCAGATTTATTGGATACTCTGGTTCAAACTTCGATGGAGACAAAGAAATTGGGGTATCTACTTCAGGATATGCTATGAGTCTTGGATCAAGAGCTATCTTCTGGAGATCACGCAAACAATCAGTTCCAACAGATTCCACAACAGAAGAAGAATATGTGGCAACCGCTGAAGCAAAGAAAGAAATTGTGTGGCTCAGGAAAATTCTTGAAGATTTGCAGGTAAAACAAGTACAATAAACTCCACTCATGCTTGATAATATCTCTGCAATAAAGTTGGCCAAGAACCCAAAGTTCCATGATCGAACAAAGCACATCAATACTAAATATCATATGATTCGACATCATGTTGAGGCCAAAACAATCTCTTCCATTGTTCCACGAACGAGCAAATTGCAGACACCTTCACCAAAGCGCTTGGAAGAGGAAAGCTTGAAATATTCAGAACGATGCTTGGAGTCACGAAAATCCCTTTAGATTAAGAGGGGAAATGTTGGCACCTAATCATCAGGATTGGGTGAATAAATAAAATTGATGTAAATAAATAATGGAGAATATGAATAGTCATCGAGAGATGAAATGAATAGTCTCCCTCATGCATATAATAAAGACCAACCTGAAGGAATAATATGAATTGATTTGTTTTGAGGATTTACTGCCTGGTCTGACATTTATTCATAACAATTTTTTTTTTTTTTTTTAATAATGGGGTATGTTTATGAAAAATAAACATGTGGAGGATATGAATTATGTTGTTGGTAAACTTGCTAATTGTTTTCTTAATCTATTATTAATTAAAATGAATTGATTTGGGTAATATTTTCTTCTAGATATAGACCATATTAATAAATTTTCAAATTCATGGGTTGGTTGTGTGCATGCATGCTTTACCTATGAATTCCATGTTTCTTTTTCTTCACTTTTATCTATAGGATATAAGTTGAAAATTTTCCCTCTAATTTAAAGAGATCTAAGGTGCAATAAATAAGTTGAGGAAGTTTGGCTTCTTGAATTCTTTTTCAAATAGGTCATCTTGGCATTTTCGCTATATACATTTTCTTCTGAGAAGTTTCAAAAGCGGAAATATGGACCATAATGAGGGGAGATATTTCTAGACATTTGGTTCATTTTTCATATATTGTTTCACTATAATTTTAGAGATACACTCGAAGGAATTATTGTATCCTAATTCCTCCCAAAATCATGCTTCAAGCTTGTCACCATGGTATTTTTGCTATAACTTTATTTCTTTGAGGTTTAGACCCTAAAACTTGGAAGAGATAGATAAGATATCTCAAGGTACCTACGAGAGGTGTTTCATATCTTGGTTCACTGTAATTTCATATATATTCCCCGCGGAATTTGAGTCTGTTGAATGCTCCTAAAATCAAAACTAATTGTATGTTAGCAAAGCTAAAAAAAATAGGAAAAAAAATGATACCCCATATCCTTAATTAGGATTTAAGGGACTGAATTTGAGAAAAATATGATGCCCCATAGCCTTGATGAAGGAGTATGGGGTTGTATACTTGATAGGTTGGTATCAAAGATAAGGTTCAACACTAAACTTGGATGGGCTTAAGTATAGGAAAGAATGTAAATTTTAAATTAATATCTATGAATGCATGTGTACTTATGTGAAATTGTTTTGATGTATATATGAATAAACTGATAGTACTTGAAAGTTGACTTTAATTTGATGCATCAAGACAAACATGTAGACTAGTATAGGCCTAGAACAAATGAAGTAAAGATAATACACATGTTTAATTGTTATGATTTTAATGGTAATATAGTTGTATGTTAGTTTAGCACATAAGAAGACCTTCCAACAATGAAAAGAAAGAGAAGGATGTCCAATGAAAAGGAACAACTCAGCACTAAAATGATATCCTCTAAGAAATAAGAGAGAGAACAGGGAACATATCCTAACCTTATTGAGGGAATGAAGAGATTGAAGGAAGACTTTAGTGTTTCAAAGTATATAATGAAAGCTTGATCAAAGAATAAGAAAGAAAAGCATAATTTATTGTAGGTCTCTTGCAAAGTTTGTATGAAATCTAAAAGAAGTTGTAGTAAGGACAAGATGCTAACAATGATGCAAAAGACCCATCTAATAAAATGGACAACCCTTCAGAAAATCAAAAGCATGAATTGAACATTAGAAATACAAGGAAGAGTACATCTAAAAAATGACACTAAAGTAGGAATGTGGATACTTCTAGTGAAGACTCCTCTTTTGATTCCTCCAGTGATCAAAAACTAGCTTAAAAGAGATGAATAGTAGCAACTCACATAGGAAAAAGAAGAATAAGCACTCTTAAGTTACTTCACATTAAGAATTTAGGAAGGAAAAACCACCCACCTTCAATGGGGAGATCAATACAGGCGAGGAAGTTGAATCATGTCTATTAGGATTGAATAGATACTTCCATGTGCATGATTATTAAAAAAACATGAAGGCCAAAGTAGCAGTATTTAACATGAATTGAAATGCATCAATATGGTTAGAAGATATCAAGAATATGAAAGGAATCCAAGAAAAGGAAATCTCTTGGAAGAAATTCAAAAATTACTTCAGAAAGAAGTTCCTATCAGAAAGGTACTATTATGAAAAGGTAAAAAAAATTCACATTTAAAAGCTTCGACAACTCACTATAAAAGACTATGTGAGAATATTTTTGGAGTTGTTGCACTATGTTCCCTATATCAAGGATGAGAAAGTGAAGATTCAAATACTCATTAGTAGATTTCCTTAGTCTTACCAATATCTGATAGAGTTTGGTTAGCCCAATAATTTGGATGACACCATAAGAGAGGCTAAGTGTTGTTATGAATAGTAAAAGCATAGAGCGGAACATCAAAAGTATCAGAAGATGAAGGAAAAATATGATATGAAGAAAAGGACATTAGTTGTATGCCATAAATACATTGGAATCTGTAAGTAATACAAAATCAAAGCTTAAAGACTTCAAAATTTTGTAAGAATGTCAAGGTGTAGTTCTGAAGTAAATTCAAGGACTACCACCTAAAACATATATAGATTTCTCCATAGATCTTATGCAAGGAGTAGTATTGGTGTCAAAATTACCTTATAGGATGAGTATCCTTGAATTGATAGAGTTAAAGCTTTAGTTGAAGGAAATGTTGGACAAAGGGTATATCATACCTAGTGTATCTCCTTGGGGAGCACTAGCTTTATCTGTGAAGAAGAAAGATGACACTCTTAGTTTGTGTATAGGTTACAGGAAGCTAAACAAAGAAACCATTAAGAACAAGTATCCTCTATAGAGGATTGAATATTTATTTAAATAGTTGAGAGAAGCTACAATGTTTTCCAAGATATACTTAAGGTATGGGTATAACCACGTTTGAATCAAAGGTGAATACATTCATAAAACATATTTTTTTAGACTAGATATGGGCATTATGAGTTTATGGTGGTTTCTTTTGGGTTAACTAACACATTGGTTGCATTCATGTGTTTTATAAAAAACATCCTTAGTAAGTATTTAGACAAGATTGTCTTGGTTTTCATTCATGATATCCTTATTTATTCAAAGACAAAAGAAGAACATGAGGAGCATCTTTGAATGATATTGTAAGAGTTGGCAGAGCATAAGTTATATTCCAAGTTTAGCAAGTGTGATTTCTACCGAAAATAAATCCATTATTTGGAACATGTAATTTCAAAATAAGGAGTTATTGTGGATCATAACAAGATAAAGGCCATTAGATATTGACCTTCCCCAACAAATGGCATAAAATTTAGATGGGAATTGTTGGTTACTACTAAAGATTTATAAAAGGGCTCTCTCAAATTGGTCATCCAATTACTTCATTGCAAAGAAAGGGGATGAAGTTTTATTGGTCCAAGGAACATGAAGAAAGTTTTAAGAAACTAAAATACTTACTTACCAATGCACCTATGTTAATAATTCTAAACCCAAGAAAAGGGTTTTTAGTATGCATTGATTCTAGTAAGAAAGAGCTCAATGGAATTCTCATGAAAGATGGGTATGTGATATGTTATGAGTCTTGAAAATTGAATGAGAATGAAAAGAATTGTGTGACTCATGATTCAAAGTTGGCATCCATTGTTTTGCACTCAAAATGTGACGACATTATCTACTTCGGAGTAGATTTATTTTGATGTTAGATCATAGTAGACTAAAGTATTTATTTGACCAACCTATCTTGAATGATAGAAAATATAGGTGTCTAGCACTAATAGGTGAATTTTAATTTGAAATTAAGCACATCAAAGGCAAGGAAAATCATGTGGCAGATGCTCTAAGTTGAAGTTTTCAATAGAATAGAATCGCAACAATTAGTTCCACTAAAATTAGCTTGAAGTATATGATAAAAGATGTCTACAATAAGGAAAATAAGTCTTAGGTTATGTGGATACCAACTAATAGAGGGTGGATTATTGTTATATAACAACAAATTGTATGTGCCAAATTAAGAAGAATTAAATAAGTTGATCATGGATGAATTGTATAAAGAACCATATTCCAGACACTTAGGATATCAAAATATGATAATAGTAGTAAGGAAGCATTTTTATTGGCCTAGAATGAAGAGAGATATTGATAAGTACATTTCTATATCCTTGGAATGTTAGAACGTCAAGGCTGAACATAGGAATACAACATGTTTGTTGCAGCCTCTTCTAATTCCGGAGTGGAAATGGGAGACTATAACCATGGATTTTATCAAGGGACTACCCAAGGCAAGTAAACACCATGATTCTATCACGGTTGTGGTGGAAAAGTTAAGCAATGAAGCTCATTTTTTCCAAGTGAAGTCCACTCAAGAAGAGATTGATACTGCTAAGATATTTGTGAAAGAAATCTTCAAGTTGCATGTCATGCAAAAACGTAATTGTGTTTGATAGAAATGTAAATTTAATTCAAGATTTTGGAAATATTTGTTTGAAGGAACTGGGACAATGCTAGAGTTCAATATAACTTATCATCTTCAGACAAATGGAAAAATAGAAAGGAAAAATTATATTTTAGAAGACATACTCCATATGTATGTAATTTGAAAACCAAGTAAATGGGAGCACAATATTCCATTGGTAGAGTTTACTTATAATAATTACTATTAGGTATAATTGAATATCAGTGCTTTTGAAGCAATGTATGGTTGGAAATGTCATACATCCATTAGTTGGGATCATCTAGTGGATAGAGTTATTATTGGGCATGATATGTTACAAGAGATGGAGCAAGAAGTTTATTTATCAAATAGAAATTAAAGGAGGCCCAAGACTGTCAAAAGTGTTATGTGGGCAAGAAAAAATTTCACAAATATTTCATAGTTGGAGATCATGAGTACCTTTGGATTAAGCCAAATACAAGTTCCTTGAGACTAGAAACTTGTGTCAAATTAGAACCTCACTATTGTGGACCATTTGATATTTTAGAAAGAATTGGGCTAGTGTCTTACAAGATTGATTTACCTCCAAACATTAAATCCCATGATGTACTTCATGTAACTTTTCTTAAAAAGTACGTTTATGATTATAATCATGTTATTGATTGGGTCGTGAAATAGGTGGAACCCGAAGGAGAGTTCAAACCAAAACTGCAATGTGTGCTAGGCAGGAAAGGAACACTGCTTCAAAATCAATCCATTTTATAGGCTAAAATATAGTGGAATCAGTATGGAGTATAAGAAGTCACTTGGGAATTGGAGGATTCCATGAAAGTGGCATATCCTTACTTGTTTTCTACATAATAATTGAACACCAAGGACAATGTTCCTTAAATGGGGAGGGATTTGTGTGTTGTGCAACTTGTAGGTTTTTTAACCCCATACAGAAATTTCCTGCATATGAATTCTAAAAACAGAAAATAAACATTGGCGAGAGCATAACACATAAAACAAATATACATAGATATTTTCCCCTGGATCCCAAAACTAGGACTACCAGATTGATTTTTCATTATGTTCCTTTCTATGTTACAATACATATATATACATGCCAAAGCATCCATAAAACCCAATCCATTAACCCTGGATTAGAACATAACCGTAGTTCCCTTGAGTGGATCTACAAAATACCATGGACCGAAATCCATCGTGCCTAAAACCATGTGTGAAATTCATGCACAAAACCATAGGTAGGTCCTCCCATCTAATATAGGGTCCAAAAAAATTTCCCGGGGCACTGCCCTAGACCTCATGCAGGGGGGCTATCGCCCCCCTGCCTACCCCCTGACAAGGGGGGTAGTCACGAAAAGAATATAACACAACCCAACGTTCTCCCACTTGTTGTTTTCTCTCCACATGAGAGCTTAGTCATTGATCCAACCCTGCAATGTGAATTGTTTATCTACACTAAGAGAACTTCTTAGTGCTCACAGACTTTGTCAATGAATCTACAATATTCTTCAATATGCGCACCTTTACCAACAACACCTTTTTGTCTTCTACCATATCCCTGACAAAGTGATACTGAACATCATTGTGCTTTGTCTTTGAATGACAAGTAGGGTTATTTGCCAAGAAATTTTCACTTTGGCTGTCACAGTCTATCCTTATAGCTCGTTGTATTAACCCCATACTTGAATACAATATCTGCAACGAAATTGCTTCCTTGCTTGCATGAGTGGCTGCGATGTATTCTTCCTCTATAGTTGAAAGTGCCATTACAAGTTATCTCTTACTCATCCAACTGACTACACCTCCAAATAGGTTAAACACATATCCACTTGTAGATCTTATCTGATTTAGATCTCTAGCCCAGTCTGCATCAACAAAGCCATGGATGTCCAAAACTCTGTCCACTCCTGGTCTTCCTTGGTAGCACAAACCACAATCACTAGTGCCATGCAAATACTTGAAAACCAGCTTCATTATTGTCCAATGTTCCTTTTGTGATTTTGACATAAACCTACTCAATACTCCCACTGCATGTGCAATGTATGGTCTAGTACAAATCATCGCATACATTAGGTTACTGACTGCACTTGTGCCATATGGAACATGGGACATGTCCTCTTGCTCTTCTTATATCTTGGGACACTGTTCAGTAGATAACTTTACACCTACAGGAATAGGGACCTTCATCGGTTTATTATCCTACATATTAAACCTCTGCAGTATTGTCTCGACATACTTCCTCTGGTTTAACCAAATCTTCCTCTTTTCCCGATCTAGTTTAATTTCCATGCCCAAAATATAGTTTGCAGCACCAAGATCTTTCATGTTGAATTTGGAGGACAATTTGGTCTTCAAATCCTGGATAATTTCGTTGTCATTTCCAACCAGCAACATATCATCCACATACAAGACTAAATCAATAACATGGTCACCAATTAATTTAAAATACACACAATGATATTCTTTACTTCAGGTGAAGCCAAGTCCCCATATAAATGTATCAAATTTCTGATACCACATCCTTGGTGATTGTTTTAACCCATACATAGACTTTTTTAACTTGCATACGAGTTCTTTCTTACCCTTCATCGCAAAGCCTTCAGGTTGCTTCATGTAAATCTCTTCTTCTAGATCCCCGTGAAGAAATGATTTCTTCACATCCATCTATTCTACCTCAAAATCAAAAGCAACAACAATAGATAAAAGTAATCTAATAGAAGCTACCCTGGCAACAAGAGAAAAAATATCACCAAAATCAATTCCCAGCACCTGGGAATAACATTTTTCTACCAACCGAGCTTTGTATTTCTCCAACTTTCCTTCTTCATTCATCTTCTTCTTAAACAGCCATTTGCTACCAATGGGTTTCGTTCCAGCCTACAACTCCACCAGATCCCAAGCATCATTTTTGTGCAAAGATGCCATTTCATCAACCATGGCCTCTTTCTAGAGTATTCCATCCTCTGAATCTACCGCTTCCTCAAAGTTCTGGGATCATCATCAGTAATAGATAAAGAAAAATTTGAACAAAAAGTAGATGGACTATACCTTTCTGGCTGCCTTCTTTCTCAAACTGATCTTCTCACAACTGGAGTTTGTGGCTCTTCATCCTTTGATTCCTCTTTTGTTGTAGAGTTTGATTCTTCCTCCTTTAGCTCAAACTCTATCTTCTCAGGTTCCTTTGGTAGGAATTCATGTTTAATAACATCTTTCACCTCTCTAAACACCACATCTTAGCTATACACAACCTTCCTTGTTAATGGGTTCCAAATCCTATAACCTTTTAAACCATCCTTATACCCAATAAAGATGCACTTTTTAGATTTACTACCCCACTTTGTTCTTTTCTCCTTTGGAACATGTACATATGCATCACATCCAAATATCCTCAGATATGAAAGAGAAGGTTTCTTACCAGTCTATAGCTCTTGTGGAGTCTTATCCTCCAATGTTGATGGAGGTGATGTGTTGACCAGGTAACATGCAGTCTCCACTGCCTCCGCCCAGAATTCTTGTCCTAACCTAGACCACTGAGCATGCTTCTTTCCCTTTCCATCAACGTCTTGTTCATTCTTTCTGTAACTCCATTTTGCTCAGGTGTGTATGGATTATTATTTTTCCATGCTATACCACACTTCTTACAGAACTCTTCAAATTCCTTCTTGCAAAACTCTCCACTGTTATTTTTCTTGAGCACCTTTTTCCTCTTCTCTATTTGGTTTTCCACCAAAGCCTTAAATTATTTAAACCTATCAAAGACTTAAGATTTCTTCTTGAGGAAATATATCCATGTTTTCCTTGAGAAGTCATCGATAAATGATTCATAGTACATAGACTTACCTAGTGATGGAACCAACATAGGTCCGAACACATTACTGTGCACAAGATCTAATATTTGTTTCGCCCTTTTACCACCAGAGGGAAGCTCACCCGATTTTGCTTCCCATATACACAATTTTCACAAAAATCAAAATCCAGGGATCTATTAGACATACCTTCTACCATACCTTTACCATGAAGTATTTGAAGTCCCTTCTCTCCAATATGTCCAAGCCTTTGATGCCATAACATGGTCTTTTCTCCAGAGAGCACTAGATTAAATGCTCCACTTTCAGGAACCACAAAACTGTGGTAACCATCAATAACAGTGCTACCTTGTAGCTTGTACAAAGTTCCAATCCGAATTCCACGCATCAATAACAGTGCTCCCCAAACCATCTTACAAGTATCTTTCTTGAACACTATTTTTACACCTGCATCATCCATCTTGCTTACAAAAATTAGATTTCTGGCTAATGCAGGAATATGCAGAACACCCAAAAGTGTTCTGATCCTTCCACCTTGCAACTTCAACTTGAATTTTCTACAACCAATGATTCTATCCTTCCTATCATCCCCCAAGAAGACATCACCACCATCATATTTCTCATACTCGCAGAACCACTCTCTATGGGGAGTGAAGTGAAAGGATGCACCTGAGTCAATCAACCATTGCCTATGATCTACATGTGTACTTGAAGAATAAGCCAAGTACACATCCCCACCTTCATCTAAGGTGTTTTTCACCTTTGCAGAAGGAGAATCATCAAATCCATTTCCTTTCTCAAGAGCTTTAGATTTACAGTCCCTTTTGTAGTGCCCTTCCTTTCTGCATTTCCACCACACATTTACAAGTTTTCTTGGGGATTTAGATCTCCCTCTAGTTTTAGATCTCCCACTTGAGGACTTATTTTTGTTTCTATTCTAGGACTCTCCTCATACAAACAAGGCATCACCATTCTGGCTCTCCATATTTTTCCACCTCATCTCCTCCGTCAGCAACGATGAGACTATTTCATCAAATTGCAAGGCAGTTACATTGCTACCTATTGCAACAACTAGACTATCCCACTAATCTGGTATAGAACACAACAAACGTATGCACTTATCTTCATATGAAATTTTAATATCAATAGATAATAATTGGCTTACCATAGTATTAAATGCATTCAAATACTCTGTCACTGATTCTCCATCTTTCATCCTCAAGTTATACAACATTTTCCGTAGGAACAATTTATTCACCAGAGACTTAGGTTGGTGCAAAGTCCCTAACTTGTCCCAAAAAGCCTTCATTGTAGCTTCCCCTGATACATTGAACAATACTGAATATGAGACACATAATCATATTATGCTTTTTGCCTTCCAATCCAACTTCTTCCATTCTTCATCAGACATTGTCGTTGGTTTAGTACCTGGATCTACTGCGATCCACTGATCTTTATCCACCAGCAGATCCTCCATATTGATTTTCCACAACTCAAAACTCCGACCTTTAAATTTCTCAATCTCTATATTTCCACTGCTCACTGTCTTCTTTCACCACAAGAATTGATCCTTCATATCTCCCACTAAACAGGGTCTACCATAGGCTTGAGCAAATCCCCTTAGTAGAAACGGTGTCCCCTTGAAGCCAAAACAACTCTGAAACCAAATGTAGGTTTTAACCCCATACAGAAATTACCTGCATACAAATTCTAAAAACAGAAAATAAATAATGGCAAGCGTATAACACATAAAAGGAATATACACTTATATTTCCCCTAGATCCCAAAACCGGGACTACCATATTGATTTTCATTATGTCCCTTTCAATTTTACAATACATATATATACATGCCGAAGCATCCATAAACCCCAAGGTGATAACCCTGGATTAGAACATAAACATAGTTCCCTTGACCGGATCGACAAAATACCATGGACTGAAAACCATCACACCCAAAACCATAGGTAGGTCCAACCACCTAATATAGGGTCCAAAAAAAAAAATTCCCGGGGCAACCTCGTGTAGGGGGGTAGCCATGGAAAGAATATAACACAACCCAACATAGCCAACTCAAAAAATAGAAGAAAAGATAGATCAATGACTTGACAAATAGCCTCTTTGAGGGTGAAACCTCCTTTACATCACGTAAATGAACAATTGTTGGATGATTCAAATGAAAGGACCTCCTTGGTATATATAAGAGTGTATGGGGACACAATATAATTAGAGCCTACATTATAATAATAATGTAAGGACACAACAATAACAATAGTGGGCTTCTATGGGGCACAACAATAACAATATGGGGGCTACATGTGCACAACAACAACAATAGGTGGGCTACACTAATAATAACAATAAGGGGCATACACTAGTATTATCGAGACCTAACATGCCCCTCTCCTTCAAAAAAAGATTGTCCTCAATGCTTGAGTATTTATGGATGCCTCTGTATAAAATTATCATCCTCCCATGTGGAATCTTCAGCTGGTAAGTTCTTGCACTTAATGAGATACTCTAAAATTAATTGATTTTGTAGTTGTCAGGTTCTTGTTTCCGTGACTAATTCAGGCTCCAATATGATTTCTACTTCTTAGCAAAAAGGGTCACAAAGATGTTGGGTTATGACTTTAAAACCATCTACAAGAAAGGGAAGCAAAATGCTGTTGTAGATGCACTCTCAAGAAAGGATGACGATGTAGAATCATTTCTCTGATACCAAACGTTATGCAACCTGTTAGCCTCCTACTCATAGCAGGCATTCATCTTTCATGATTGACATTTTTGCATGCCAAATATGTCATACTCCGCAGGCTGCATTGTTCCATATTTGCTACTAAGGCCAAAGAAGTGTCCATGAGAGTGTGCTAGTCTAAGTGCCTCTGCTGCATTCCAATTTTGATGAGTTATTCCATTTTTGAAGAATTTTCAGTTAAAGGGAGGTCCAAACAGCTTAATCTTGGTCTCCCTAGGTTTCAATTTCCTGTTGTAGAATATAGAGAATCATTATCTATCCAAACAGCTTAATCTTGGCAGATTCTTAGATAGGTAGAGAATAAGGGTGCTCAACAGCCTAACCTGAGCCCCTGGATGAAATAAGTATAGATGTAGATAGGAGGACAATAGAAAAGAAAAAAATTGTAAAGTTGGGTTTTCTAATTCAAGTGCACCCAAACCAAAGGAAGAAAAAATGTTAGGTGTATTAGGCTGGGTAGGTAGTTTGAGTTTGAAGAAAAGAAGATTGATAATCACTTGTGGTCTTTTCAAGAAGGACTCATATCACTTATGGCATTGGCACCATGGCAGTTTTTTGGTGGTACAGCAAGGATGCATGACTAACTCCCCCTTCTTCTTATTTCCCAAATCATTTACTAACATCCCTTTGAGGACCTTGGGATATGCCCAACCAGTCCTGTCTTCACTCCATCCTTATCAAAAAACCAAGTTGACATCTGAGTGGACTAAGTGAAAAGAAGCCACATTTCTTGTGTAAAATTAATCTTTACACAATCCACCATTTCCCTTACATTTCCATTTCACCAAGTCATATTAATTGCTAATTTTATTATGTAACTCCCTATCTATCTCCCCTTCTCCTACTAAAACTATGTTAAACAACTCCCCTATATACTTATCCCCTCCCCGTGGTTGAAAAATAACAATAAAGTATCCCTTGGGAATTACTAAGTTTGCCTGAAATTTAGTAAGAACCCACCTTTGTCTTAAAAATCTGTCTTTCAATGTCGTTGGACTCCTTCCATGGCATAAAAACCTCCCTCCGATCTCACGTTTTCCCCTTTTCCCTTCGTAAAAACCTACTTTTCTAAAGTTTCCCCCCTCGCCGAATTCAATAATCAATAAAATGGCGCGCGGGCCCTGTCCCTAAACCTTCCGCGATCTTACCTGTTCCTCCGGCCATCCGATTGCCCGCTCCCTGAGATCTACGGTGGGTGGGTCTTTTCCTACCCCGATGTGCCGAGGGTTAGCGTCCGGGAGATGGGCGGTTTTCCTGTCGTACTCCTGCCACGCATCACCCTACCGGCTGTGGGGGAGCCCACTCCTCCAAAACCGCTTCTGCCCAAAAGCAGTGCGCCTGAAACCAAATACTGCTTCCCCCTGCGTGACGTAAGCACCACGTCACCGTACCGCTTCCCCCTTGCGTGACGTAAGCACCACGTCACCCTGCCACGTCACCCACCGTACTGGGTCCCACTGCTGACATAATCCTGACGTCATCTGTCGTACCACTGACGTCATCCACTAAAAGAAAAGTGCGCAAAGGCGAAATTGATGCTTAAGAGGCCTGGAATCAAAATATGAGGCAGTTTTCGATGCGCGATTAGCGCTAAACGCGCATCGCTAAGAAAAATAGGCCAAAATGGAAAGCCTTAATTTTCAGCAGTTATTTTTGCCTCGAAAAGACAGAAAAGGGGTGATTTGACAGTTTTTAGCATATCAGAGGAAAGAGGAAGCCCAGATTCAATTAAAGAGTATCAGTGAAGTGGCAAAGAGTATTAGATCGACAATAAGAAAGCGGTGAAGCCACTTAAGGCTCTCAAATCATAGTGAATGCACATTAAAGCCACTCAAGAGCAGTGGAATAGAGACCAATGCGCAGTTATGATGAATGGCCAGTGCATTACAGCAAAAGACATATAGCCTCATTTTTTGAAGCAGCTGCCCCCAGCGTAGCATTAGATATATATTTTTACATTACTTGCAAGAGAAGTTAGGTTAACTGCATTTATTTCCTCAGATCTTCTAGCAGATCTTTTTTGTAGATATTTTGCCTATAAATACAACTCTGAACAATGTGATTAGGGTTGGTGGGTTGTTTGGTTGATCTCTCATTTGAGATTTGTGCTATAAATATTAAGAACTGTAATCAAAGATTGCTGGAATGTTTGCATTTGAACTGGCTGGTTGTGCTTTTAATGGTTGAAGAACTTCATACGGAATTCTCGTGCTTGCTCACGGTTCAATAAGTCTTTCCTCCCTCTGTTTATCAGTTTATATGTAGTTGTATCATCTATAATATCATAATCTAAGTTGCAAGAAAAAATAATAGATAAGAACTGGTTTTCATGCCCTCTGTGCTCAATTCTTGTAACTTTTCTATGTTTTCCTCTGAATTAGTGATGAATATGCATTCTTAATTGCACATGTTTAAGCTATTTCCTTCATTATATGAATGTTGTCTGGGAATTCTTCATTGCCCTATTCAACCTTCATCCATTTTCCCTCTTTGGCCGGATGAGAGAATTCTTAATTGCCTCTCATCCCCTAACCTCCATTTCATCCTTGTTCCAACATAAATCATTGTGCCATGAGTAGCTATCCTGCTCCCTATTCCCCTCTTCTACCAAAGAAAGCACACCCTTCAGTTCACATTCATTGCCTCCATGCCCAATGGTTTGAACTTCTTACACTTTGCATGCCAACTCTGCTTGAACAGATCAACCATCCCATCAATCAAAATCAAAACCCATGTGCATCATATCTAGCCTAAATCATCCCTTAAACAAAGCTAAATCCTAAAGAGAGCCCTCTCCGATTGCAGGTAGGCTAGGACCTGCAGTCCAAAGCTTGGTTTGTGGTTACCTCGGCCGTATTCCCTTAGGAGTCAAAGGGAACAACCTGAGTGATAACATAATGGCGACTCCACTGGGGATAATCATCTGTTTATCAATATAAATCCCCTTTTTAATCAGTTTGACTTCTGAATAAGTCTTAAAGTTGTTTTGAAAAAATTCTAAAAAAAAATCAAAAATCTCAAAAAATCTCAAAAATATTTTGTTTCTTATTGCATATTAAATCCTGATCTGTGTGGTGGACAGAGATCAGGCCCTTCAAAGTTAATTTACTTATCCACCTGGTGACTCCACATAAATCCTCATAATAAAGACTCCACTAGAGAAATGAACCCAAGAGAAACATATGAGCAGATCAGGCTTTTGACCTGGATTATTATCCAAGAGGTCATGTTCTTTCTCTTCCATAAAATTTTGCTATGTATATTGTATTTTAAAAACGATTTTAAATTAGATTTTCATGATTTTCCTTTTGAAAATGTTGTTGAAAAACCTCCTTGCACATTAGAACAACAACCTTTAAATGCTATTGAAAATCATCATACAGCCAAGGGGGAAACAAATGTCAAATCCAATCATCCTATCCTTATTCATATTGAGCCCATCCAGCCAATCCCTGTACATAATCACGTGCCTCGTAAAGTTCCTGACAGATATAAACCTCTTGTTTTGCCTCCCATACTTAATCCTCTGCCCAAAAATAATCCTGAGCATCTCCCAATATTTGATGGAGAAAATGGTCTTACTGTGCAAAAACATATCCAAACCTTTGAAGACTATCTTAATATATTTGAAGTGGAGGACGAGGATGTTAGTATCAGGTTGTTTGCCCTTTCTTTGCAAAGTGAAGTTAGGACTTGGTTTAAAGCATTGCCTGAGGCTAGCATTTCTAATCTTCAACAGTTTTCCAAGCTCTTCCTTGATAGATGGATGATCAAACTTAATTTCCTCTTGCTCATTGAAGAATATAATCAGTTAAAAAGAAATCCAAATGAATCTGTTCAGCAATTTCATGATCGATTCAATCAAGTTTATCATTCTCTACCTTTGAATATTAGACCTCCCCCTGATTTAGCTCTATTGCATTATCCAAGAGCTTTTGACCCAGAAATAGAATTCCGTTTAAGAGAAAGGAGCCCATCCACTATGAAACAAATGCAGGACATGGCAGTGGACATAGAGGCAAATCTGAAGATCAGGGAAGAAAAGCGCAAAGCGGAGCAAGAAGTAAAACTTCATTGTTTGTTACAAAATTCAAAGGAAATGATCACAATGAAAGTGGAATGTTTAGAGCACCAGAACACATCTATTTTTCAAGAGGAAACTAATGACATTCATGAAAAAACCTACCACAAAACAGATGGCATATTCGTACAGCCATACATGATGGAGCAATCTCCTGATATACTATATGAATATAACTCCTTCTCTTCTTTCAACTGCTTGCCAAAATATGATGAGTATGATGATGATGATGAGCCTAATGACCAAATCAGCCTTGCAGAGGAGTCAGAGCCTATTTTGGTAGAAAGCACAATTCAGGATCAGCAACCCAAAATCAGTGATCAACGTGCCTATCTCAGCTATGAAGTAGAGGAAAGCGTAGAAAATTTTGATTTCAGTGAAGGAACTTTACCTTTATGTGTTGATTCTTTTCAATTTATAAAGGAGAACTATCATGCAGTTAATAAGAAAATATCAGCAAGTATTGATATTGATCACCTGGAGGAAGCCCAAATCAGTGTTCAAAATATATTTCCTCCAGTTTTGCGGCCCCAAAGAGCCATTGGATATCAGAGCAAGGAAGATTCGAAAGCGGTTGTTCATGACCAAGTGATACAAGTGGATCCCTTGCCTCTTTGTTTTCAGCCATCTTAGTTTTTCGAAGAAGAAGAGGAGCAGTCTGCATAGATCTGTCAAAGGCCATATGAGCTTGCTTATAATAGATTGCAAATAGCAGTTCATGTTGTATATGATTCATGTGCTGACAGGGTGTATGATGAAGTAAAGAAGTGCTCTTCTCCATTAGCAATATGTGAGCCTCAATATCAAAATGTTGATGATCTCCCTATTCCAAAGTATTATAGTGATCCCAAACTTTTGTACAGTTCTTCAATTCAGTCCAGCAATAATGTATATATGTTGCAGGACCCTTTTGTATAGTTTCTTGTTTCAACAAAGAAGTTCAGCAGTTTTCTGATCTTCTCAAAGATTAAAAAAGCCATATCAGATTGCAAGATCTCAGTTTTTCTTGCCAGCAAGCACAAACATCAAAGCTTACCGATGTTTATAATGCTTAAGTGGTTGCATTGGTTATTTCATTTCACCTAAAAACAAAGTAAGTGTTGGTTAGAGTAGGTAGGTAGGATTTCAGTTTCCTATTTGGATAGCAAGCTTGTTGCAGTTGAAGCCCGAAGTGAAGGCCATAAGCTCTTCAAGTCTGCTGTCATGTTCATAAATAAAGCAGCGAGCAAAGGGAATTTTTCGGAATACAACAAGAATTTGAGATCAAGGCATTCTGACCTATTGTTCTTGACCTTTCACAAGGAAAGGCCATCCCCAAGTGGAGCCACTGTTAGCCTCCTTCTCATAGCAGACATTCATCTTTCATGATTGACATTTTTGCATGCCAAATATGTCATACTCCGCAGGCTGCATTGTTCCATATTTGCTACTAAGGCCAAAGAAGTGTCCATGAGAGTGTGCTAGTCTAAGTGCCTCTACTGCATTCCAATTTTGATGAGTTATTCCATTTTTGAAGAATTTTCAGTTAAAGGGAGGTCCAAACAGCTTAATCTTGGTCTCCCAAGGTTTCAATTTCCTGTTGTAGAATATAGAGAATCATTATCTGTCCAAACAGCTTAATCTTGGCAGATTCTTAGATAGGTAGAGAATAAGGGTGCTCAACAGCCTAACCTGAGCCCCTAGATGAAATAAGTATAGATGTAGATAGGAGGACAGTAGAAAAGAAAAAAGCTGTAAAGTTGGGTTTGCTAATTCAAGTGCACCCAAACCAAAGGAAGAAAAAATGTTAGGTGTATTAGGCTGGGTAGGTAGTTTGAGGTTGCAGAAGAGCAGATTGATAATCACTTATGGTCTTGTCAAGAAGGACTCATATCACTTATGGCATTGGCACCATGGCAGTTGTTTGGTGGTACAACAAGGATGCATGACTAACTCCCCCTTCTTCTTATTTCCCAAATCATTTACTAACATCCCCTTGAGGACCTTGGGATCTGCCCAACTAGTCCTGTCTTCACTCCATCATTGTCAAAAAACCAAGTTGACATCTGAGTGGACTAAGTGAAAAGAAGCCACATTTTTTGTGTAAAATTAATCTTTACACAATCAACCATTTCCCTTACATTTCCATTTCACCAAGTCATATTAATTGCTAATTTTATTATGTAACTCCCTATCTATCTCCCCTTCCCCTGCTAAAACTATGTTAAACAACTCCCCTATATACTTATCCCCTCCCCGTGGTTGAAAAATAACCATAAAGTATCCCTTGGGAATTACTAAGTTTGCCTAAAATTTAGTAAGAACCCTCCTTTGTCTTAAAAAGCCGTCTTTCAATGTCGTTGGACTCCTTCCATGGCATAAAAACCTCCCTCCGATCTCACGTTTTCCCCTTTTCCCTTCGTAAAAACCCACTTTTCTAAAGTTTCCCCCCTCGCCGAATTAAATAATCAATAAAACAGTGCACGGGCCTCGTCCCTAAACCTTCCGCCATCTTACCTGTCCCGTTGGCCGTCTGATTGCCCGTGCCCTGAGATCTACGGTGGGTGGGTCTTTTCCTACCCCGATGTGCCGAGGGTTAGCGTTCGAGAGATGGGCGGTTTTCCCGTCGTACTCCCGCCACGCATTGCCCTCCCAACTGTGGCGGAGCCCCCTCCTCTGAAACCGCTTCTGCCCAAAAGCGGTGCACCTGAAACCGGATACCGCTTCCCCCTGCGTGACGTAAGCACTACGTCACCGCACCGCTTCCCCCTTGTGTGACGTAAGCACCACGTCACCCTGCCACATCACCCTGCAACGTCACCTGCCGTATTGGGTCCCACTACTAACATCATGCTAATGTCATCCACTGTACCACTGACGTCATCTGCCGAAAGAAAAGCGCGCAAAGGCGAAATTGATGCTTAGGAGGCCCGGAATCAAAATCTGAGGCAGTTTTGAATGCACGATTATCGCTAAGAAAAATAGGCCAAAATGGAAAGCCTCATTTTTCAGCAGTTATTTGTGCCTCGAAAAGACAGAAAAGGGCGATTTGATAGTTTTTAGCATATCAAAGGAAAGAGGAAGCCCAGATTCAGTTAAAGAGTATCAGTGAAGCGGAAAAGAGTATCAGATCGACAGTAAGAAAGCAGTGAAGCCACTTAAGGCTCTCAGATCATAGTGAATGCACATTAAAGCCACTCAAGAGCAGTGGAACAAAGACCAATGCGTAGTTATGATGAATGGCCAGCGCATAACAGCAAAAGACAGATAGCCTCATTTTTTGAAGCAGCTGCCCCCAGCGTAGCATTAGATAGATATTTTTACATTACTTGCAAGAGAAGTTAGGTTAACTGCATTTATTTCCTCAGATCTTCTAGCAGATCTTTTTTGTAGATATTTTGCCTATAAATACAGCCCTGAACAACGTAATCAGGGTTGGTGGGTTGTTTGGTTGATCTCTCATTTGAGATTTTTGCTGTAAATATTAAGAACTTCTGTAATCAAAGATTGTTGGAATGTTTGCATTTGAACTGGATGGTTGTGCTTTTAATGGCTGAAGAACTTGATATGGAATTCTCGTGCTTCCTCACAGTTCAATAAGTCTTTCCTCCCTTTGTTTATCAATTTATATGTAGTTGTATCATCTATAATATCATAATCTAAGTTGCAAGAAAAAAGAATAGATCAGAACTGGTTTTCATGCCCTCTGTGCTCAATTCTTGTAACTTTTCTATGTTTTCCTCTGAATTAGTGATGAATATCCATTCTTAATTGCACATGTTTAAGCTATTTCCTTCATTATATGAATGCTTTCTAGGAATTATTCATTGCCCTATTCAGCCTTCATCCATTTTCCCTCTTTGGCCGGATGAGAGAATTCTTAATTGCCTCTCATCCCCTGACCTCCATTTCATCTTTGTTCCAGCATAAATCATTGTGCCATGCGTAGCTATCCTGCTCCCTATTCCCCTCTTCTACCAAAGAAAACACAGCCTTCAGTTCACATTCATTGCCTCCATGCCCAATGGTTTGAACTTCTTACACTTTGCATGCCAACTCTGCTTGAACAGATCAACCATCCCATCAATCAAAATCAAAACCCATGTGCATCATATCTAGCCTAAAATCATCCCTTAAACAAAGCTAAATCCTAAAGAGGGAGCCCTCTCTGATTGCAGGTAGGATAGGACCTGCAGTCCAAAGCTTGGTTTGTGGTTACTTCGGCCGTATTCCCTTAGGAGTCAAAGGGAACAACCTGAGTGATAACACAACCAACTCACAAAATAGAAGAAAAAATAGATTAATGACTTGAGAAATAGCATCTTCGAGGGGCAACCTCATTTACATCACATAAATGAACAATTCTTGGATGATTCAAATGACAGGACCTTCTTGGTATATATAAGAGTCTAAGGGGTCACAATATAATCAGAGCCTACATAACAATAATAATGTAAGGATACAACAATAACAATAGTAGGCTTTTATGGGGCACAACAATAACAATATGGGGGCTACATGGGCACAACAATAACAATAGGGGGGATACACTAATAATGATAATAAGGGGGATACACTAGTATTATAGGGACCTAACTTTGTGAAACCCCTTTGATTTTCTCAAATTTGCGATGTAATTGAGAACTTATAATGTTAGGGTGTCAACATTGATGCTATGATTTAAAAATATATGATGTGGTGTAATTTTTAGTTTTATTAAAAAAAATATAGAGCCAAAGGAAATGGGATGACTAATAGAATATGATTCCTTGAGGGGAAAATTTGTGTTGATTTAATTTTCCCTTTTGATGAGATTATTAATCTTCCCAAGAAGCTTCTAGAAAGAGATTGGGAACATGAAGGGTCAATATGTGATTTTAAAAACAAGAGGGAGGATAAATAAAAAGGTTCTTCCTTTATATTTTTAGCCTATTCCATTTTCTCTCATACATTTTTTTCCCTCTCAATCATAAATTTGTATTTGCGAGAGAGTTGGTGGCAGAACCCAAAGATGTTTAAATCTTGTGACTAGTTAAGAGCTACAAGTGACAACTTATGTGACAAGTAGTGGATTTTTTGTAGTAATTTTTCTTTGGACTAGATGGCTCTGAGGACTAAAAATAATATTTTTGTGTGTGTGACACATAGAGCATTGAAGAGGGGAGGTTCGAGGGACTAAAAAGATCAAAGGAGGACTCCCTTATGTTGTTAAAACCTACATGGTATTTTTTGTGAATGTTTATGAGCCTAGGAAAATATGGAAAATGATTAGCACTAAGTTTTTCCTGTGTGTGAAGTAGAGTGGCCTTCACTTTTAAGTTAAATCTGGTTTAAAAACTATGTGATAATCCCCAAGTTTATTTTTCTCTCAAGGCATCAAGAATCTAGCTCAGGGGTGGTTGGCTATGAGAAAGAATATCACACAGTCTTTCCTATGGTTGAGTGGAGTGCATCTGACCCTTCGTTAGTTCTAGATATATCTTTTTCTGAATCAAATAAGTACTTCTATGCTTGGCATTACAGAAATATATGTATGAAATTATAATAGTTGAAATTACATATTTTCAACAAGTTTTTTTTTAATGAGATCTATTTGTGAACAATAAACATGTGGAGGATATGAATTCTATTGCAAGGAAACTTGTTAATTTTTTTTCTTAACCTCTTAGTAAAGAAATTTAATTGATTTGGGAAACCTTTTCTTCAAAGTAGAGATTATATTGAATAAGTTTTCAAATTCATGGATTAGTTGTGTGCATGCTTGTGTCCCTTTGTTAATTTCATGTTTTTTCTTCAAGTTTACCTATACGCTATATGTTTTTCCTCTGATTTAAAGATATATGAGGTCTGAAAAAGTAGTTGAGGAAGTTGGGCTTCCTGAATGCTTCTTCAAATAGGTCATCTTGTACTTTTCACTATAACTTTTATTCTATGAGGTTTCAAAGGATAAAGCTTATATGATAATGAGGGGAAATCCTCTTAAACATTCAATTCAATTTTTAGATTTTGATTTGCTATAACTTCAGAGATGTGCTATAAGGAATTCAGGTATCTTAAATGCTCCTGAAATCAAGGTTCAAACAAGCCAGCATGGTATTTTTTTCTATAACTTTATTTCTTTGAGGCTTCAAACTTTAAAACTTGGAGGATATAGAGAAAGTATCTAAGTTACCTATGGTAAAAGTTTTATATAATTTTGGAGATATTCCCGGAGGAATTTGGGTCTCCGGAATTTTGTTGAAATCGTAACTAATTGTTGTGTTAGCAAAGCACAAAAGAAACATGGAAAAAAAATGATACCCAATATCCTTAATTAGGCTTTAAGGGATAAGGTTTGAGAAAAATGTGATGGCCCATAGCCCTAATGAAGGAGTATGTGGTTGGGTTTTTGATAGCCCCCCTCATATTTTCATGTTTTTCATTCCTTCTCCTTGCCTTTTGATTTCCTTACAATAGACATGTTTAGTAGTGTACGACTCCATTAGCAGCTGCCTAACCCCCCACCCCCTGATGTCTTCAACCATAGAAATGCAACTATAAATTCATTAAAATAAATCTTAAGGAGCCATGCAAGGTGTTAGGAAAGGACACCCAACTAAATGTCATTCACAAAATGGAGAAATTAATGGTAGTAGGGTAATTTTCCAATAAGCGTATGTCCATGGTAATGCTTCGAAAATGGAAAAAGTATAATTTCCAAAGGCTAATGGGTTACATGCTTAGATGTATGATTTTAGTGAAGGTTTGAATGGGTTTGATCATTCTTCAAAAGATGATGTAGAAAAAATATTAAACGTGAAATGGTCCTAGCGATCTTAAGCCTTCGTCATAAAAAATGGTTCATTCATTTCAATGCTCATTCAGAGGAGTTTGACATAGCTCCTATATATGTCCAACTTCTAGGAATAACACTCATTTTCTACTAAGAGGATGTTTTTCAAGGAGGTAGGAAATACATTGGGTTTCTATTATAATGCAAATTTATCATCTCAACAAATAGGTTATATGGTTATTTCCCATATTATGGTAGGCCACAATCTCACCCTAGGGATTTCAAAGTCCATTTCTATTAGTGCAAGAGACATTAGTCATCACCAAAACATCGACTATGAAGGATATCCTTTCAAGTGTTCCCACTACCATTTCCATGTCCACCTAAGAAAAAATTGTGAGATTGCGAAAAGTGTAGGGAAAAATTGGGTGCACAAAGACTCATTACACTCAATTTCTTTGCCATGGCCTCCCTTTTCTCAGGACATTCTAGAATCACCCTAAATAGCATCTGGTCACTTGAAACTAGACACTTCTTGGGCTTGAAGCTATTGGAAGATGACACTCTTAAGGAGTCTCAACAACCTCCTTTTTATTTAGGGCAGAAGGCATTAATGATTATAGAGATCAATATCAGAGAAAATTCTTCGCTAGAAGATGCAGCAAAAACCCTCTTAGATCCCTCTAGTAGCTACAATGAAACAAATCCTGAACTTATACCTATTTTTTTATTGTAAATTGAATGGTTAATTCCTATTGTCTCAATTCCTTATACCAATTTAGAGAATGTCTCTACCAACATCTTAAAACCTTTTGCAAGTATCTCTTCTCCCATTCCTTTTCCCCTCTTCTCCCTTGCTTTCTCTTCCTTGTCTTTCCCTTCATCCCCCCTCATTGCCTCCCTCTCCCTCTGCTCTCCTCCTTCCCTTTTTCCCATTCCTATGCCTTCCCCTTCCCCACTGTATTATAATATTTGCCCCTTGGGCCGTTCCACTCCCCTCCTCCTCTACTTCCTTTGACCTCTTAGCTCTAGACCTTAGCAGGGGTGTTGGCTGGATAAATCGATCTTGCGGACAAGACTAATCTCCCTAGTAACAGAAGATAGTCTAGCAAAAAATAGAAAAACAAATCTATCTTTCTCTAGATATATGTGATTTATAAATAAATGCTATAAAGGTGTTAAGACCCTACCTTAGATCTAGTGCTTGTTTGTAGTAGTCATGCTCCAGTCATTCGAAAGAGTTACCTTTGAGGACCTGCAATCATAAATAAGCAAACATTAAATAGCACCTGCATAGAAAATATCATAAATCATGTCTATTATGGTGATCAACGAATCCATAAAATAAACCATGAATCAACATCTTATTGAGAAAAACAAATTTTTTTGTATTAAATTTGAAGTAGAAGAACCTTACAACCTTTTAGCCTTGATGTTGAACAAGCTCTTCCTAAGGTCCGAAATGGGAATTTCCTTTACTTTGAAAAGCCTTGCACTCCTCCAAATGAGATCTTAGAGGTATGTAATCTCTCCTCATAAAAAATCAACTAAATAAGACTAAGTTCCAACAACATTTCACCTCAAAAATATTCAGCTTCTAACCTCTCAAGTAACCAACCTAATGCTTCTTTTTATAGTGTAGAGGAGGAGGTTACAGGTCCACCTATGAAGGGATAGATGGATAAGCTCCTTACATCAAGGGGTTAGTGTGGAGCACTTGGAAGGTATACTTTTGACAAGCAATCTAGTGGTTTTTCAATAATAATTCTAACCTTTTCTGTATTATGAGTTCAAAGAAGATAAGGGATTTTGATAAAATATGCGAAAATAGACAAAGGAAGCTCAAGTGCTGATAATTGACGTTTTCTATGCAGGAAGGCGTGGAAACAGGGGATTGTCAATCAAAAGCAAGGAGCAAAGGGAAAATAACTACTGTCCCTCCAGCAGGGAACCGGATGCGGATGAGATCAACCAAAATTAGAGCCAAATAGCCCAGGGAAAGAATGCAAGATACCGAGTCGGAGAGCGCAAGAAGGAAAAGAGAAGAATTGAACGATTAGTGAATCCCTCAGGATCTTTGATCCTGAGGGATTGCTGCTTTAACTTATCTTTTTTATTGTCTAGATACCTCCGTCATTTCTGTTATATAAAGGCACCACACCATTGAGCAAAGGGACGACTGTTTTTATGATTTTAAAGTTTCAGAAAAAACTGTGATCATTGAGTCTCACTGAGACCTGATTTTGTTATACTTTTGTTGATGCGATTAATATAAAAGACTTGGTGTTCATCTCGTCTCTGCATCTGGAGTAACCTTAGGCAGTGTACCATTGGCAGCTAAGGGCCCAGATCTGAAGGGCACTTTCTTTTGTATTATTATACGGTGATTTGTGTGTGGTTTGTTTATTTCTGTTATTTAAGTAATCTGATACATCTTTTATGTGATATACTATGCTTCATTATAATTGATATTTGAATGATTTCTTTATCTCATGTCTCTGTACTGTACAATTGGATCTATTTGAATTGCATCTTTCGGTTATCTCTGTAACAGAATGTTGGTATGAATGTTATCGTTATTAGATCTAGGTGAAATATTATTTGTGAGACTTGAAAGCAATATTACTTCGTTCAGAAACGTAGTCATATCATTCATTATTCTCAGATTGCTATAGTAGTATAGAACATGTACACACGGATGAGGATTGTTGTTCCATCTTATTACTGTTTTTCCATTTGATTACTGTTGTTCCATTTTACTGTTGTTCCATTTATTGATGTTCCATTTTCAGACTGTTGTTCCGTTTTACTCTCCACCGTTTTACTTACCTACCTTTGTTGTTTATGGTGTGAGAGAAGGCCTAAGGCTGTAGTGAGCCTCAGCAAGACGCTGCTTAGCTCCCAGACCTATAAGTCCATGCTCTAATTTCCTTTCTTCATCAGTTTCTAAAGGGATGGGTTATTGCTTCCGTACCCTTGACTGATCAACTGCCTTGTGTGATTCTCATCTTTTGGGTTAGTTTAGTTACAGCTTAGCATCTGTTTCCTTTCGAATCATTAGAACACTATACTACCGAGCATTACTCGGACAAATAGCCTCGGATTGAGCTACTCCTTGCAATAACAAAACATTCCCGGATTGACTTATTAATGTGGGATAATTAGAGGTGTGAGAGACCCTAGTTATAGCTCTACATTTTGGCGCCGTTGCCGGGGAGGAGTAATAGCCATTTTCCCTTTGCAGAGTAGTGCGCAAATCTGCTAGGGGGAGTTGGATTTTAAAAACGGAAGGTAAGAACCTGCATACGGAGCATGTAAAACCCCTGCTCCACCGTCCGCTCTCTTAGTAGAATTGCTGGTTGATAGGATTTAGTAGTTTTTAGAGTGCATGACTAAGCATAAAAAGCTAGAAAAGAATATCAAACCCCCAGCCAAACCTGAAAAAGCCAAAGGACCGGTGACCCTTGGCTGAACAACCTTTATAGACGTAATCTACAAGAAAACTGAATCTCAGCCGTCAGTAGGCCTCAGAAAGATTAATTCTAAGCAGCCTACTAGTTCCCTTCAGGCTACAACATCACCATCTTGAGCCTTTGCTGAGGTACATAGCCAGACTGATGAACAGAACTATCAAGAAATTGAAAATTCTGTGTCAGAACGGCTGCAGGAAGGGAACTTAAGCAACCTTTGTGAAGGAGAAGGGGAAATAGGGGAAATAGAGGAACCAAGGTCTCCTTCTAGGATAATCTAGCTGTTAAATAGCCCAGATAAGGGGAGCGCAGCCAGAGTTAATATTGAAGGCACCCCATTCCCTCAGATAGAAATCCCAGACAAGGGAACTGTCATTAAAACAGTTCCTGCCAAGGCCACCCCTTCTCAACCTAGGAACACCCTCCTAGAAATTCCGGAAGACTATTGGCACATATTCGATTCCATGGCGCAGAATCAGCCAAATACTCAAACTTCTACATTGCAATATGCTATAGTAGACTCTGCTGCAAATGCACCCATGAAAGCGATCCCTCTTCAAGACATCCCAACGTTTCATGGACTCACATCAGAATACCCTGGCGCATTCTTATTTGAATTCGATGTGTTATGTAGAGGGTATGATTACACCACTGACCCCCAAAAATTAAATTTGTTCCCCTCCACTTTGAAAGGAGAAGCTTTGAGATGGTTTATGGGTTTAGGTGGTGGAGTCATAAACAACTGGGAGCAAATGAAAGAATCCTTTCTTAAGAAATATCAAGATTACTGCAGGTCAAGAGAACTAAAAGATGAAATTTTCCAAATGACAGCCAGATCAAATGAAACTTTAGAGGAATATGTAGAACGTTTTCAGTATAATTTACAGAGATCCCCCTATGCATCACTACCTCTGCCTGATAATGTTGAAAACTGCATTGATTAGAGGTATGAAAGAATAGTGGATTGAAACATTGAATATCATGGGAAAAGGGGATATTTACCAAGAGAATTTTGCTAAAATCATTAATTTATGCATCAGGAGTTCAAGAGGCAGCACAAGGATAAAACCAAAAGAATATGATTGGTTTGTTAGAGATAACAAAATATCAACAGAAGGAGTAACACGTGTAGAACTTGGTAACTTATTAGAAAATTTTAAAACTGATATTCTAGGGACATTAACTACACAGCTTGATATTGTGCAGGCTAAGCAAAAGCAAATGGAGGCGGAGAAGAATCTAGCAATTTTCTGCCCCCGATGCAGAAGAAAACATAGCCATAAGGAATGTCCACTAGATACAGTTCAAACATGTGCTATCTATACGAAAGATCACTTTACCGAGAGCTGCCCCTCACTTCCTGGATTGAAGGCAGTATACAAAGAAGCAAAAGAAGAACCAGAACCAGCATACTTTGTTAACCAGCGTCGCCAATGGCAACCTAGGCAATCTGGTATGTTTTCGGACCCAACTTCTTCTTTTCAGCCTCCAAGTATAATGCTCAGCAATATGGTATGTGGCAAAACCAATCTACACCCCCATTTCCGAATTGGTCATCACAGCCGTTTCCTTCCCCAAATCCATGGATGAATCAGACAAGCCAATTCGGCTGGCCTAATTTTCCTTATGCCTCACCGTATTGGCAGAATAATTCATATCCTCCACAATGGATTCCCCCTACTTCGCAAGGTTCACCCTGCCAGACAAATTGGCCAAGATCGACATATCAATCAACAGGAACTATTCCACTCCCTCAACCAACTCTGCCAGCCTTACAACAAAACCCCCAGTCTAATCTGAGACCACAACTCCCAGCCCAACCCAATCCTAATCCTAATAATAGACCAGTCCAATCCCTCCAAATCATAGAAACATCAGAAATTGGACCTAACCTAAGGGAGTGCAATGATCTTCAGTTACGATCTGGACGTATAATAGAAACAGAGGGAGACAAAATAGTTCACATTGAAGATCAGTTACCAATAGAACGACCACCACAACAAGAGGATGTAAATAGGGAACAGACCCATCAGCAAGCAAGTACATCCTCTCCTCCTTTCCCGGAACAATTAGTCATACCACGACCAGTACAATATCCAAACTTCGACATTCTGGGAGAGTTACAAAACCTGTACAAAAAAATTCCATTCCTCCAAGCCATTCAAGATATTCCTATATACGGAAAAACTATAAAAGAATTGTGCATAAAAAAATCAAGGAGGAATACAACCACTAACCCTAGAGTCCAAGTAGTTGGTACTTTATCCGACTTGTTATCAGGAAAAGAGACACCTATCAAATACGAAGATCCTGGAAACCCAATTGTAACTGTCCAAATCTATGGTCAAACCATGACTAATGCTTTAGTCGATCTGGGAGATGAAATCAATATTTTGACAACCTCTACCTGCCAAAAGCTTGGCATCACATCAGTAGAACCTACTTCTACTTTGCTAGAATTGGCAGATCGATCTGTAGTTCGACCAGAAGGTACTCTATACGATGTCATGGTTTCTGTAGACTCCTGGGAATATCCAACTGACTTCCTGGTAATTAATCCGAAAACCCGACTAGATGGACATCCACTAATACTAGGAAGACCTTGGCTTGCTACTGTCGATGCCTACATTGGTTGCCGGCAGGGAAACATGACCATAACTAAAGGACCAGACGTTAAAAATCTAGTTCTATGTCCTCCAGCATAGCCAAGCCTGCCGATGATCAAAACTAATCAGTGTCCTACATCATATCTTACTAACAATATCAGATCCCCATTAACCGTACAAAAGGCTTTAGATTTTAAAGATCAAACAGAAGATGATGCCATCAATAACTTCATTAGTCAAACTGAATCTAGATCTCACACACAGTGTTTTATGATAGAGACAACTTTTGATAGTGAGCTAGGAGAAGACCCTTTAAAAGATCCACATGACCAAGCAATACCAGTGACTGTTGTTGCCAATAGTAAAGTAGTGGAAATCGAACCTGGTAAGACTCTAAATATCAACGCCAACCTCACATCAGATCAAGAAGTAAAGCTTGTTAATCTATTACAAAAATATAAGGGAGCATTTGCGTGGGACTACCCTGACATGAAGGGGATTGATCCTCAATTATGCACCCACCACATCTATATAGAAAAGGATGCAAGACCTGTTCGTCAGCCACAAAGAAGACTCAACCCGCATCTAAAAGAGATAGTAAAAGCCGAACTCCAGAAACTTTTGGATGTTAATTTTATTTACCCCATCTCTGACAGTAAATGGGTCTCTCCCCTAGTGGTGGTACCCAAGAAAAATGGAAAATGGAGGATTTGCGTGGATTACAGGGAGTTAAATAAGGCCACGCAGAAGGATCACTTTCCCCTCCCATTTATAGATCAAGTATTGGACACTTTGGCAGGAAAGAAATTTTTTTCTTTTCTGGACGGCTTCAGCGGATATAACCAAATCCAA
>APFE030736514.1:87937-113137 GCA_000404065.3 Pinus taeda | reverse complement strand
AAACTACCTTTACTTGCCCTTGGGGAACGTTTGCCTATCGAGTACTACCCTTCGGCCTATGTAATGCCCCTGCTACATTCCAAAGGGCTATTCTCAGCATCTTTGCAGATTTAATAAACGACGGACTTGAGGTGTACATGGATGAATTTACACCATATGGAGATGCTTTTGACCCAGCTCTAGATACCCTGGAAAAAGTTCTACAACGTTGCATCGCTACCAGACTTTGTCTGAGCCACGAAAAATGTTACATGATGATGACAGAAGGGCTCATTCTAGGGCACTACATTTCAGTAGCTGGCATCCAGGTAGACCCGGCCAAAATTCAAATTCTTTTGCTTATCCCTACCCCCACTACTCAAACAGAGGTACGCAGTTTTCTTGGATTTTCTAGATATTACATACGATTTATAGAACATTATTCACGTATTGTTGCACCTCTATATGCTCTAACTGGTAATGTTGATTTCTTGTGGACAGAAAAATGCGACCAGGCTTTAAGGAATTGAAAAAGTTGGTATCAACAGCCCCAGTCCTTCGAGGACCAAACTGGAATTTGCCATTCCAAATCTCATCTGATGCCTTAGATACAGCAATTGGTGCAGTCCTGGGGCAAGAAGAGGATAAGAAGCCATATGCTATTTATTATATCAGCAAAAATTTATCCTCTGCCGAACTCAATTATACTGTTACTGAAAAGGAATTCCTGGCTGTAATACATGCTGTTAACAAATTTAGACATTATATTGCAGGCTATCCTGTTGTGTTATATATAGACCATTCTGCTATCAAATATTTGGCAAATAAACCTGTTACGAATGCTAGAATAACTGGATGGTTGATCTTATTGCGGGAGTTCGATATCACAATCAAGGATCGACCTGGCAAGGAAAACCCTGTAGCCGATTTTGTCTCACGAATACCAAAATCAAATGAAACAGCAGCGGTAGAAGACCAATTTCCTGATGAACACCTGTTTGTTGTTGCTGTTCGAACACCCTGGTATGCTGATGTTGCCAATTACCTTGCAGTAGGTAAGCTACCAAAACATTTAACCCCACAGGAACGAAAGCAGATTGTTCAGAAGAGCACTCGATTTTCGTGGATTGGAGGCCATTTGTTCCATACAGGGGCAGATATGCAAATCAGGAGGTGTATTCGAGAGGAAGAGATCTTCGACATCTTAAAAGCTTGCCATGACGGACCATGCGGGGGACATTTTGCCGAAAAAAGAACAGCACATAAAGTATTATAGACAGGATACTATTGGCCTACAATTTTCAAAGATGCGAAAAAATTTGCACAAGCCTGTGACAGCTGTCAGCGAGCAGGAAAACCTGGCCAAGCCGATGAAATGCCTCTGAGACCACAATTGGTCATTGAGCCATTTGAATGATGGGCTCTTGACTTCGTCGGACCCATTAATCCACCATCAAATCAGAGGACATACATTCTGGTGGCGACTAACTATGTTACTAAATGGGTCGAGGCTGAACCATTGCCTAAGGCTACAGAGGACTCGGTAATACAATTCTTGTTCCATTTGTTTGTACGTTATGGACTTCCAAGAGAAGTAATCACAGATGGTGGACCACAATTTGTTGGAAATAAATTAGCTGCAACACTTAATAATTATCATGTCCAACATAAGATCACTACCCCATACCATCTGCAGGCAAATGCGCAAGTAGAAAGTAGTAATAAGGTAATAGAATCAATTTTAACAAAAACCATTGCAGCGCATAGGCATGATTGGGCCGCTCGGCTACCTGAGGCACTGTGGGCCTATAGAACCACATGGAGAAGTACGACAAGCTATTCGCCTTATCAATTAGTGTTTGGAAAACAACCAATCTTTCCCATAGAATTTGAAATCCAAACGCTACGAACTGCACAGGAAGTCGGCCTAGATCTGAGTGAGGCGCAAATCAATCGACTACAACAGGGTAATGAATTGGACGAAATTAGGCTCTCTACATTACAAAATACAGCATTGATTCAGCAGCAGCGAGCTAAGTGGCATGATGCACTTATTAAGAATAAAGTCTTTCATGAAGGAGACTAGGCTCTGTTATATGACTCTCGGTTTCAAGACTTCCCGGGGAAACTCCAGACTCGATGGTTAGGACCATACGAAATCCAGAAGGTACATGACAATGGGACCCTTACCCTGATCACAATCGACGGTTCTGGATATGCATTCAAAGTAAATGGCCACCAAGTTCGTCTCTATCGAAAGCCACTCACTTGGGAATCCTTCTGTCAGCAGCTACGACAAGATACTGATTTGGAAATTTTAGGAGAGGAAGCGAAATATTCCTCACCTGTAACTTAAGCAATTCATTTCATAACTTGTACATAACATCCTGTATATACATTTTTTTTATTCTTTATTTGCATTTTCAATATTTTTGCTACGTTATTTGTGTGATTTTGCTATTCCTTTTCAAAAGGAACAACACTTGTGTGGTTTTGCTGTTCCTTTTCAAAAGGAACAACATTTGTGTGGTTTTGCTATTCCTTTTCAAAAGGAACAACATTTGTGTGATTTTGTTGTTCCTTTTCAAAAGGAACAGCACTTGCGTGTTTTCACTGTTCCTTTTCAAAAGGAACAACATTTGCGTGTTTTCGTCATTCCTTTTCAAAAGGAACAACGTTTGTGTGATTTTGTTGTTCCTTTTCAAAAGGAACAGCATTTGCGTATTTTCGTTGTTCCTTTGCAAAAAGGAACAACACTTATGAGATTTTGTTGTTCCTTCCCAGAAGGAACAACATTTGCGTGACTTTGCTGTTCCTTTTCAAAAAGGAACAGCACTTGCATGTTTTTGCTGTTCCTTTGCGAAAAGGAACAACACTTGGGTATTTTTGTTGTTCCTTTGCGAAAAGGAACAGCACTTGCGTGTTTTTGCTGTTCCTTTGCGAAAAGGAACAACACTTGGGTGTTTTTGCTGTTCCTTTGCGAAAAGGAACAACATTCACGTGTTTTTGCTATTTCTTTGCGAAAAGGAACAACACTTGGGTATTTTTGCTATTCCTTTGCGAAAAGGAACAACACTTGCGTGTTTTTGCTGTTCCTTTGCGAAAAGGAACAACATTTGTGTCTTTTTTTTGTTCCTTTGCAAAAAGGAACAGCATTTGAGTGTCTTTGTTGTTCCTTTCTCGGAAGGAACAGCATTTGCGATTTTTCGTTGTTCCTCTCAAAGAAATGGTATCCTATGAATGGATTCTTATCTCGGGAATGCCATCGGCATGTTCTTACCCTTATTGGATGCTTTGCGCCCATGATCTCCCCAATCTTTTAGATACAGCAATGAATTTATGCGATGAACATAAACCATGATATACCGAAATCAGCACATCATAAATCGCTATTACTATGAAGCCAGTATGTATAAGAGGACAAGAGGAGGGACATTAACTTTTCATCTTCGTTGTCATTGTCTTATTCCCGAACCCTGGTTGGTGATTTTTTTTATCATGACGATTTCCCTAAAATCTTTTTTGATTATTACTAAGGAGTAAGAGCAAATGATTTATATCTGTCTGTTGGGATTATAAGACTTCTTCCACCATTCCCCGCTCTTAAGGAGTGCGGAACCACCCTTATGTGGAAATAAACAAAAAAGAGAGATGCTCTGCAAAAGAAAAACAAAAACAAAATATGAAAGTTGTCAAATGCAGGATAGGGGGTCTCATTCAGAGCCAGCCTACCATGATCATAAGGATGGAAGTGAAGTGGCTTTCCCATTACGGCCACCACACCAGGGATATGGTCCGAAGGTAAATTAACAAGCAAACCTTGGAACAGGAGGTCTCATCACGAGCCGGCCTGACCACGTTTCGTGCCTACCTTGTGAATGGCATTATGGTTATCTCGTTACCAAGCCGGCATAATGGCCTGCATTTTGACAAAGCACTCTTCAGAATATACACAAAGGATCATGGTTCTGGAGGGTGAAATAAACAACTCTGCCAAGGTTATGAACACCTGTTGGCAGCAGAGCTCTGTTAATGGCATCGAAGTCGTAATATTTACACCAACAGGTATGATATTAAATCTTTCTGTCTCTTATACCTTTGCATAAATCATATGTCACACCCCGATATATATATCGCATGAATATTTATTACCACCAATCATGGCAACGAACTGACAATGACTACTGGAGACTTAGTACATTTGACAGACGTCCAATCCCCCGGTTCCTCATTATATCACGCAGGCTCTTATATAAAACGTGATCTACCTTTTTGCCTCGGTTTCGGCATTTCGTTGTTTTTTTACAACATGGCATAATTCCATATGCTGTACTTTATGATTTGACTCCCGACTGGCTGCTGCTCCTCTCTTTGACGGCTGGGGGCAGCCTATCAGATCGCGGGGGGGAGGTAACCTCATTACTGCAGGGATTACGTGGCTGCACACCATTCGGGCAAGATAATGTACGAAGGAATGGCATGGTTTAACGGTATGATGATTTCATCCTATGGAGATTGCCGTCCATGATCCTTTTTTCGTTGCATGCTCTGTGATCCTTTCCAAAAATTGGCATTGATCATCCTCTCTGCGTCACAAATACCGCAAACAGTTGTTGTTCCATTTTTGAGTAGAATCATGGGCGGAAAGACGGTCCGAAGCGAACCTCACAAGCTGACAGTTTCCGCTGCTGCTCACAAAATCCTGGAAAACGCAGGATGGTTGAATTACTTCAACCGCCTGCAAGAATCAAATGAAGTAGTAGCGTTGGAATTCCTGCAGAATTTGCAGGAAAACTACTCCGTAGTAGGAGGAAAGCGGATAGTGGTTACGGAGGACATCATCGCAGAAGTCTCAGGATTACCAGCTGTTGGACCCATATGGATGCTGAAGAAGGAAAGATTGCAAAAAGCTATGGAAATTTTCCAGGACGAAGGCCAAAGCTTGACAGTCAAAGGGAAAGGAGTTCTGCCGGCAACACTTAGGGAACCCTGGACCGAGCTGGCGAAGACAGTGCAAAGTTATATCACCTGCGAAGGAAGAAAAGATGTGGTAAGGCCTCGTCACCTAAAACTTTTGGCTGTTTTAAAAGGAAAATGCTCTGTGAATCTCCCTGCACATTTAAATTCGCTATTACATGACGCGGCCCGAAGCTTGAGGAAGGCCCAGCATATAGATGCAGTTGTCAGCCACCATGGACTGATCCGGTTGATAGTGAGCCACAGTCTCACTCAACAGCAAAGCACTTGGGAGGAATTGATTGAAATAGTCGAGGGGGGATTGGATGTACAACCCCCGAAACTTGAACAGTCCTCCAGTACACCGTAACATTCAGAAAGACGCAAGGAGCCAGCAGTAGAAAGACATGCTGCTTCAAAACGGAAACAACCCTCCGGTATGCCAGAACGACAAGAAGAACCCAGGGAACCTACTGGCACACCTAACCAACCTGAAAGACCAAGGAAGTCAGCCCGGCTGGCTCGGATACGAGGAAGGCTAGAAAGGATTCAGGGAACCACGGCCCAACCAATTGAAATCACGGATGAACCTCCAGAACCAGAAGGAGGACTTTCTGAAGGAAATGCTAAGCAATCAGAGGCCGAGACTGACCAGCCAGAAGGAGAAATTGAAAAGGGAGATGAACACTCCGAGGAAGAAATGGCCATCGAACAGAGCAACCAAGGAGATGAACACTCGGAGGAAGAAGAGGCCATCGAACAGGGCAATCAGGAAGAAGAAATTGCACAGCCTGGGGGTAGCCCGTTGCAGGACCCTCCAGGTGAGGAGGAATTGGCAGCAGTTCTGGCCAACATGAGAGAATATGGCCAGCCCTCCAGCACAGGACGTGTCCCTGACGGTCCCACAGAAGAAGAATTACTCGAGGAAATGCATGCAGAAGAGGCATAGGAAGAAAACCTGCCTGGATATGATAATGAAATAGAAGACAACAATTAGGGACAATCCGTCCCCAAGACACCGGAAGATATCCCAGATGAAGAAGGAACGAGCTCAAGGGCTAAACCCTCTGCTGAGGCAAAGGAAATTAAGAAGTTAAGAAAGAAACAGCAGAGGTTACTGGGCACTATAGCCAGACTCCGACAGCAAATTCGAATGTTGAAAGCCAGTCTGAGAATACAGAAGACCGTAAGGAAAAGGAGGAGGACCACGGCAGCAAGAACCCCAAGGACAAGAATCCATTTCGCTGGCCGAAACCCCATCAAGAGACCTACTGCCGAGGAACAGTCTGCTGTTCCAAATAATAATGAGGAACAGGATGCTGTTCCAAATGACATGGAGGAACAAACTGCTGTTCCAAATAGCGTGGAGGGATAGACTACTGTTCCATCTGGCCCTGAAGAACGAAGGGATATTCCAATGGAACAGCAAGAGGCTCCGATGGCAGAAGGACCACAGCAACCCTTTATTCACGTTAAGAAAGAAACAGAAAGCAAAGAGGTCCAAACAGAAGCACCACCCTTGGGCGTAATTCGGGTCCTAAACTCCAAGCAACGTAATAGGAAGGTCCAGGTTAAACTTCCAGCCTCTACGGCTTTGTGGAAAAAGGACCCAAAAACCAGAACCCTGCATAAAATGATGAAGGAAGCTTAGCAAGAAGCTGAGCAGTTGTGAGAACAGATATTCCCCAAGGAAAGATACGAAGAGCTCCAACAGCAACTTCGAGACATCAGTCAGTCCGAGAGCCAGGCCTTTGAAGGATGGCAGAAGGAGCAGGAAAAGGTTGCTAAGGTAACTCGTTGATTAGATAGTGTTGTTAAGAAGATGGACACCGTGTGTTCCTTATATAATGATGTTTTGACTTGTAGGGCCCCTGCTAAAAATTATGCTTTATTTTTGCTTGAACGATATCTGAGATTAAAAATAAAAGTCGTTAGGGCAGGAGCACCTATCCACATCAACACTGTTAATGACTTTATAGACTGTTGTATGCACTATGGAGTTAAAGTTCAAAGGTTATTATGCGAGTTTTACCTGCACAATCTTGTGCTAGACCAGGAAAATGATTTAAATCCTGGCCCTTTTGTTGGTGATATACAACTCCAAGCCTTTATCTCATTTGGGGTTAATCAGTTGAAATGGCTCAAAGCTTACAACACCTTCCAGAGACAAGAGAACAACTTAGATTTATGGGTATGAGCTGAACCTAGAGACCCAGTGACGCTATGGAGAGAGCATAGGAGTCTGATGAGGATCCCAGGTGTCATTGAGATATTAGGTCCCATGCACGAAGACTTGATCCGAAATAGTCTGGAATACTTCTTGACTATTAAAGACCTTGCCATCGATGCTGCAAAATTTCGATACCGGACCTCTAACCCAAACATCCAGCTCAGGGAACCCTTCAAATATGAGAATTTTGAGCTGGCTGCAAGCCGATTGAGTCTCTATGGGGAACGGATTCTGCGAGCAGGGCCATCCTGGTTGGGGTATCAATTTCGCAGTCCAATTATTTGGCACCCTGCACCCAGATATCAGGCCTTATATGAGATGCCTGCAGATCAAATAGATCAGTTCTTTGACCATATAGTTGCTCATCATGGTTGTCAGCCTCCTCGCGAGATCCCTTCTCCGGCCTATTCTCTCACTGCCTTGCATGTCAACTATAACGTTTTCATGAGGCCATGAAACAGGGTAAGCAGGGCGGTGTGTGGAGCACTTGGAAGGTATGCTTTTGACAAGTAATCTAGTGGTTTTTCAATAATAATTCTAACCTTTTCTGTATTATGAGTCCAAAGAAGATAAGGGATTTTGATAAAATATGCGAAAATAGACAAAGGAAGCTCAAGTGCTGATAATTGACGTTTTCTATGCAGGAAGACGTGGAAACAGGGGATTTTCGATCAAAAGCAAGGAGCAAAGGAAAAATAACTGTTGTCCCTCCAGCAGGGAACCAGATGCGGACGAGATCAAGCAAAATTAGAGCTGAATAGCCCAGGGAAAGAATGCGAGATACCGAGTCGGAGAGCGCAAGAAGGAAAAGAGAAGAATTGAACGATTAGCGAATCCCTCAAGATCTTTGATCCTGAGGGATCGCTGCTTTAACTTATCTTTTTGATTGTCTAGATACCTCCGTCATTTTTGTTATATAAAGGCACCACGCCATTGAGCAAAGGGACGACTGTTTTTATGATTTTAAAGTTTCAGAACAAACTATGATCATTGAGTCTCGCTGAGAACTGATTTTGTTATACTTTTGTTGATGCGATTAATATAAAAGACTTGGTGTTCATCTCGTCTCTGCATCTAGAGTAACCTCAGGCAGTGTACCATTGGCAGCTAAGGGCCCGGCTCCGAAGGACACTTGCTTTTGTATTATTATACGGTGATTTGTGTGTGGTTTGTTTATTTCTATTATTTAAGTAATCTGATACATCTTTTATGTGATATAATACACTTCATTATAATTGATATTTGAATGATTTCTTTATCTCATGTCTCTGTACTGTACAATTGGATCTATTTGAATTGCATCTTTTGGTTATCTCTGTAACAGAATGTTGGTATGAATGTTATCGTTATTAGATCCAGGTGAAATAGTATTTGTGAGACTTGAAAGCAATATTACTTCGTTCAGAAACGTAGTCATATCATTCATTATTCTCAGATTGCTATAGTAGTATAGAACATGTACATACGGATGAGGATTGCTGTTCCATCTTATTACTGCTGTTCCATTTGATTACTGCTGTTCCATTTTACTGCTGTTCCATTTATTGTTGTTCCATTTCCAAACTGCTGTTCCATTTTACTTTCCACCGTTTTACTTACCTGCCTTTGTTGTTTATGGTGTGAGAGAAGGCCTAAGGTTGTAGTGAGCCTCAGCAAGACGCTGCTTAGCTCCCAGACCTATAAGTCCATGTTCTAATTTCCTTTCTTCATCAGTTTCTAAAGGGATGGGTTATTGCTTCCGTACCCTTGACTGATCAACTGCCTTGTGTGATTCTCATCTTTTGGGTTAGTTTAGTTACAGCTTAGCATCTGTTTCCTTTCGAATCATTAGAACACTATACTACCGAGCATTACTCGGACAAATAGCCTCGGATTGAGCTACTCCTTGCAATAACAAAACGTTCCCGGATTGACTTATTAATGTGGGATAATTAGAGGTGTGAGAGACCCTAGTTATAGCTCTACGGTTAGCTCCTTAAGGTATGGGATGCATGAACCTTAAGAGAGCGAACTTGCCACCTCAACATTCCTTCCAGAAGCTTCTAGAAATGACTGAAAGTGATTTTTTCATAATATACTCATGCCTTTTTAACTTTTACAGGGGTCGGAACCTTTAACACAGAGACAAAGCAGCTAGGTGTGCAGGAGACATGACCATTAGGTACGGGACCGCAGGTAATACAAAGAGAAAGTGCAGAACTAGAGTTTTAAAGACTTTTGAGGGCTTTTCTCTTATTTTCCAGGCTTGATATGAGGAACTGGTGCTTCAGAGTTGCAGAGAGGGAAAGTATGAGTGGTAATGAACTCACACAGATAGCAGAATATCAAAGTGACAATTTTTAGTGCAACAGATTGCCCCCTAAAATACGAAGTTTGTAATAGATGAAGATAGAGTCTGTCATTTATGAAGAGTGAAGTCCTTTATCATTTCAAGGATCATCCTGTGGACACCCCAGTCTGAACCTGTAAAAACATTCAATGCAAAATATATATATGTAGACATATCATTGCTAAGATAGGAATTCCCATACTCATATCAAAACTGACTAAAATGTTTTGATATAGGAATGATTTTGTAATACATAAAGAGTATATACATATGTAGATACATTATGGACGCAACCATCTGTTTATGAATAGTCCATTGTATAACAAATAACAAAATTCCTCATAGCCTGGATGGTAGAAACTAGATTCAGGGTCTTGATTTCTGCTTCCCAAACTAGTACGATTCTATCCATGTGAATGAATGTGTCGAAGTCGAACATGGTAGAAACCACTTGATTACCAGTCAATGATTTGAACTATTAACAAGTGTGAGAGAAACCACCAGTAATGTCAATGGCTCTCAAAGTACTCAGTACAATCCATGAAATGTGAATAAATGAGCTGAAGTTGAACATGTCATAGAATCATTCGATCGAAGGTCAATGATGCAACCTATCGTTGAAGGAGAGAAACCTGCCATTAGGGCATGCAGATTTCAAGGTACTGACGATTTCTAGATCATCTTCCTAGATAATGAGCTGAAGTCGATAGAAAGCGATCTATCATAGACAAGCCCACAACACGAAATCATAGATCAAATTTTGAAGAAATATATTGGCAAGGACTGACTCAAGGATGGTCAAAATGGATGACATATATCTTGTAGATGAATGGTTTGTTTGAACTGTTCTCTTAAACACATAACAGCACTATAGATGGCTTGGTGACAATTGACCCAAAGTTAATACCCAGAAATCGGCTAAAGACTTTCAATGTGGTTTGATTAACTGTTAGGCAAAGGATTTCCCAACCCAGGTGAACAAAAAGTGTCATGTTCAAGAGTGGTTAACGACTTTTCTAAAAAAAAAAGTGTAACAAACAGGTTCATTTTTCTCTCTTTTCCCCCACCATTTCTGGCAAGTACCTCTTTATTTTTGACAAGCTTGAGGAGGATAACATTTTCTTGTTTATAAGCTCATCCTTCAGATGAGTCAAACTTAGTTTAAAATTTGAACCCTAAGAAGGATTGGTTCGTTCCCGTTTAAAATTGAACAGGTCCTTTACTGTTAAATTTTAACGAGTCTAGTATAGGAAAAACTCGGTGTTTTTCAATTTTAGGGAGTCAGAAGAAAAACTTAAGAAAACTCCATAGGGGTATTTTTCCGTAAAATAATCCCTCAGGTCCGAAAAAGGATAAAATAATATAGGAGGGATGACATTTCCAATACTTTAACGAGCTGGAAAAGACAAGCGCTCGACAATCTTTTCATATATAATGAGTCTGAAAAGGGTTTAAAGAGGACTCTAGTCTCGTCATGGTGATGAGTTCAATGTCGTTAGGGTTTAACGATTCCGACATAGGTAAAACTCAGAGTCTTTTTCATGTTTAGAGAGTTTGAGAAAGACATGGAAAAGAAAACTCCAGAGGGGTCCTTTTTCATAAATTTGTGTCCCTCGAGCCCAAAAAGTATAAACTAATACTCGAGAGAACCAATTGATCATTACGATCAAGAAGTACTTATCATAATTAGTGGCTCCAATCCGAAAAATAAAAAAGTGATCAAAGGCACATCATTTTATAACCAGTATCGAACTGGAAATGAAAAAAGTCTGGCAATCTTTTCATGTTTATACGGTCAGAAAAGAGCTAAAAGTGGATCACCTTTTTATTCTATTTAACGAGTTAAAAGGGAAAAACTCAGCAATCCTTTCATTTTTTACGAGTCAGAAAAGAGCTTAAAGAAGACTTATCCTCAAGGAAAAAGTGGTATAAAGGGTAGCAATTAGTTCTGGCAATGGTGGAACTGCTCAAAACATGTAATGGTTAAGAGGCTGGCTAATAAAACCACTCATCGCTGCAGTCCCTCAGGAAAGGAAAAATGACCAAGTGAAAGCATATGATTATCCAAAGAGATGGTGGCAATGGAATGAAACAACTAAGGCTCATCTAGCAGAATTTAGCGGATAAAAATGGCAATCACGAGATGTAAAACAGGTATGGGTTCATTTTTACACAAGCTTGAACCATAGAGAAGTTGAAGAACTCTGCTTGGATTCAGTTTCATGTTTACACAAGCTTGAAACGAAAAACTATGCTTGTTATAAGTCTGCATGCCCTCAACATAATGACTCAAATCAAGGTACATGCCCCCCAAGCTTCATTGCATTCAACGAGGTGGGTGGAATGAAAGTTCACTTTCAAGATCTTGGGGAGACTCAAAGACTCGATTTGGAAAGGGATTTGTTTCATTTTTTAATGAGGTTGACACAGTAAAAGAACTACCCTCATAACCCTTGTTTCATTTTTTAAATGAGGCTGACTCAAGATCAAGAACTTTCCTCAAAACTTTTGATTCATTTTTTAACGAGCTTGACACAAGACAAGAGCTTAAAGGGCTATGAGCTCTTGTATCAGCTAGTGACAGTAGAGTTGGATCACCAGAAACTGGAGAATCATCTCTAATTGTTCATCCTGATTATCAAATACAAACAACAGAGCATATTCAAGAGCCAATTTCATTTTCCGAAGTTACTGGTAGTATTTCTCCTTTCAGTGAATTAGCTGAAGAACCTGAAATTTCTGAGCCTGACACTGAAACTGCTGTTTTGGAACCATCTTCAGGATTTGTTACTCCAACTTCTAGTGATCCTAGTTCACCAAGGGTAGGAAGTATCATTATTCAAAATCTTTCTTCTGGCCTCATTTCTATTGAAGAACTTGTCAGTCCAAGCGAAGACGTAATTCTTCCCAAAACCCAATAGACTTTAAATCTTAGGGAGCGTGAACCAATATTCTACAGTCCTTTTAGGAATGACACTTGGTATTTGTCATTGATTTTTTTTTTTAGAAAACCCGAGTCTTAGTTTTTCACCACCTCGAATTCCTTTTCATCCTACACCAAGAGGTTATTATCCTTCATCGATCATGTCAAGACAGTCATCTGTGTTTTCCCAATCACCGAAAACATTTTTATATGGCGGTCATTCTATTCCTTCAGGGTACCAGTCACTCTCTGGTACCTTTTCAGGAGCAACTCCTCGACCGACTAAACATTAGTTATCACCTGGTAGTAATGGAACTCAAGCATTGAATGTAGAGCAAATCCATATGATGTCTGGTACTATTCCAAATCCTCAACCCCAAGGTAGTCAGTTACCAACTGGGGGGCAACCTTAAGGTAGTCAATTACCACCTGGGGGGAAACCTCAAGGTAGTTAGTTACCACCTGAGGGGAAACCTCAAGGTAGTCAGTTACCGCTTGGAGGGAAACCTCAAGGACAGTACATACCCCAAGGTCAACCCCAGACTTAGTATATTCCCCAGTGGAGTCGCCAATTTATTGGCCGGATAAATAAATCTTGCAGACAAGACCGATCTCCCTAGTATCAAAAGATAGTCTAGCAACAAATAGACAAACAAATCTATCTTTCTCTAGACATATGTGATTTATAAATAAATACTATAAAGGTGTTAAGACCCTACCTTAGATCCAGTGCTTGTCTGTAGTAGTCATCCTCCAGTCGTTCGAAAGAGTTACCTTTGAGGACCTGCAATCACAAATAAGCAAACATTAAATAGCACCTACATCGCAAATATCATAAATCATGTCTATGATGGTGATCAAGGAATCCATAAAATAAACCATGAATCAACAGCTTATTGAGAAAAACAAATTTATTTGTATTAACTTTGAAGTAGAAGAACCTTACAACCTTTCCAACCTTGATGTTGAAAAAGATTTTCTTGGGGTCCGAAATGGGAATTTCCTTTACTTTGACAAGCCTTGCACTCCTCCAAATGAGATCTTAGAGGTATGTAATCTCTCCTCATAAAAAATCAACTAAAGAAGACTAAGTTCCAATAGCATTTCACCTCAAAAATATTCAGCTTCTAACCTCTCAAGTAACCAGCCCAATGCTTCTTTTTATAGTGCAAAGGAGGAGGTTACAAGTCCACCTATGAAGGGATAGAATCCTCCTTCAAAGGGATAAGCTCCTCACATCAAGGGGTTAGCTCTTTAAGGTATGGGATGCATGAACCTTAAGAGAGAAAACTTGCCACCTCAAGATTCATTCCAAAAGCTTCTAGAAATGACTGAAAGTGAGTTTTTCAGAATATACTCACGCCTTTTTAACTTTTACAGGGGTCCACACCTTTAACACAGAGACAGAGTGGTTAGGTTTGCAGGAGACATTACCATTAGGTGCGGGACCGCAAGTAATACAAAGAGAAAGTGTGGAACTAGAGTTCTAAAGACTTTTGAGGGCTTTTCTCTTATTTTCCAGGCTTGATATGAGGAACTGGTGCTTCAAACTTGTAGAGGGGGAAAGTATGAGTGGTAATGAACTCACACAGATAGCAGAATGTTAAGGTGATAATTTTTAGTGCAATAAGGGGTTTGGATTTCCCTGTGGAATCCTCTCATCCAAAATGTTCTATAGGATGTAAATCCTTTATCTCTAAGGAGAAATTCCAAGCCTATTTTGAAATTCAATTAGGAAAGAAATATTCAATTCTAAGGGTGCTTAGAGCATTGATCCCTCTCTCTCTATTCTCAAATGAAGATCCTCTCTCTAAATTGTAAGTGTACTTCCAACCCCTTGAGGAAACTAGAAAACAAAACACATAGAAATTCTCTCTCCACATGTTCTTCTCCTACAAGAAATGGTGTTGGAAGGGGATAAGGCCATAAACATCCTTAAACCGCTTCTTTTGGATTGGGATTTTATTGTAACGAATGGTGCTAGTATATTGGGAGGTCTCATAACAAGTTAGAATACCGAACACATCAAAATAGCCTCTGTCTAGTCTATTAGCTTGGGTTTAGTCTTGGGCTTCCATTCTTCCTATGTGGACATGTATTTTTTGTGTATTGATATATGTGGTCCATGTTTTGAGTGATTGGAATTTTGGATTTCTTTGGCTTCTCTTCCTATTTTTAACTCAAGGAAGGTTCCAAATGGAAGGGATTTAAAGCTCACTTTGGGACTAGGGACCCTAAACTAGACCCTATCCCCTCTTAGTTTTTCTTATTTCTCTCTTGTATGATCTAATTCTTTCTAACATCCTCTCCCCCAAACTTCATCCAACCTAGAAAAAAATTAGAATGAAATCAACTAGAATTCACAAACACTTGGATTGTTTTCATATCTTAGATGCTTTGTTCAATACTAGTCTTCAGATTAGACAATGGACCTTAGTGGGGGGTGACTAAGGTAATTCTCAAATCATTGTGAAATTGGATCCCTTCAAGGAAAATCCTCCTATTCCTTTAAAATTAAACCTTTCTTGGCTTAAAGAACCTTCCCTGTTGGACCTGCTAAAAAATAAGTGGTTTCATTTCTCCCCATATTTCGAGGATTTTCCTTCAATGTAGTTCCAATGAAATATCAAGAGATACAAGGGTATCATCATCAAATGGGAAAAAATGAAGGGAGGCAGATTCTTAAGCCCTCATAGACTTTAAGTCCAAACTACAATCCTATTTTGAATTACAATCCTTTCTAAAGGTGCATGAGAACCTTAAAGATATAATTTCATACCTTGAAAGACTAGCAAGAAGATCCTCCTAGACTAAGAGAAGTAATGGAAAATGAAAATTCATTCCCTTTGGTTGCAAATCCATAAAAAAAATACAAATTTATTTCATCAAGTGCAAATCATAGAAAATCCACCATTACAATATTGGGAATCAAAAACTTTAAGGGATCGTTAACTACCTCCTGAGATATTGCTGCATAGGGCTACTTGTATTTCAAAGATATATTCACCAACAAAACATAGCCACCATATAACAAATCTTAGCTAAAACAAGGTTTTTCACCATGTTTTGTTGATTAAGATGGAAATGATGCCCTAATGGCATAGGGTCAAGATAGAAGCTTGAAAGAGTTCTACATAGATTTCAAAAGGGAAAGAGCCTAGTATGGATGGACTCCCCATTGGATTTTACACTGGTTTATTGGATTTTATTAATAATGATCTCCTCTCAGTTATTGAATACTTGAGGACCTCTAGTCAAATACTTAATTAGGGGAATTTTGAGGTCTAAAATGGGCCTCCTAAGGAAATTATAAAATAATGGTGAAAATAATAAAATAAGAGTACATTACATCATCAAATTTAAGAGGGAAAAAAAGAAAAAAACTATTTTTTTCAACTCATCTTTCCAACTTATCTCCCAATGGGTTTACTCAAATTTCAAGTGGAAACACTTGTTGGATACAGAATTTGATTCCTCATCCAAGGAGTACCCATGTTGCATACTTTCGATGGACCCTGCTACATGAAAAATGATAAATACATGAAAAACTTGATTGTAGTCACGTTTTCATGTATTTCTCATTTTTCGTTTAGGAGGGTCCATCGAAAGTATGAAACATGGGTACTCCTTGGATGAGGAATTAAATTATGCATCCAATGTGTACTCCCACTCAAAATTTGAGTAAACATTAATAGGGAGATAAGTTGAAAAAATAGTTTTATTATTTTATTATTTTTTAATATTTTTACTTTTTTGCTCCAAAAATGGCGAATCATCCCCATGGTTGACATCATCATCTTGAGTCCTAATGGTTCTTATAAAAAAAATTGGTTGACATTTTTCTTAGGAGGCCCATTTTAGACCTCAAAATTCCTCTAATGTCCCCTTTTTATTCCACCTTCATTGCCCAAAAGGTAACTTTTCTAGTTCATTTGACTTATTTAGACCCATTTCCCTTTGAAACTCCATTTATAAAATTATCTCTAAAATCATAGACCTCAAAATAAATAATTTCCTATTAGAAAACATTTCTCTGGAACAATATAGCTTCTTATCAAATAGACAAATCCATGAAGGCATTGGGCTTGCCCAAGCAAATCCACACTCCATATATACTAATTGTTAGAAATCATTAATATTCAAAGTTGACATTTCAAAAGCCTTTAATAAGGTAAGTTGGTTATACCTCATAATTTTGCTGATCCATATGGGGTTTTGTCACTCTTTTTCCTCTTGGGTTATGAATTGTATTAGCACATCCTCCTTCACCATTTTTATCAATGGGGTAGCTTCCCCCTTCTTCCATGGTGAGAGTGGAATAAGACAAGGATGTACACTCCCCCATATCCTCTTATTATTGGTGGTAAAAGGATTAAGTAGGATCATCTTAGAAGAGATTTGAAGGGACAGGTTTAAGGCGATCAACATTTCCCCCTACTATTCCATGAATCACCTTCTCTTTTTGGATGATTTCCTTATTTTTTTGTTGTGGCCTCTACTCTCACCTTTGTGCTTTGAAGGAAATCTTGGACATATTCTGTTAGGCTATAGGAATGCTAATAAAAAAATAAAAAATATTCTATTATCAATTGGGGATTAATAGGAAATGAGAAAAGAACAATTGAAACATTTTTCTCTTCCTTTGTCTTAGAAATAAATCATAAAATAAAATATTTGGGAATTATTTTAAAGCCTTGTAGCTATAAAAACTCATACTAGTCTTAGTTATTGGAAAATATTGGAAAAATATTCAAACTCTAGACTAATAGTTGATTTTCAAGAGTATGGATATTTGTTCTTTGCAAATCAGTGGTTGAAGCCATTTCTGACTACTAGGATTCCTTGGTATGGATTCCAATGGGAATCCTCCATAGGATAAAGAAACTGTCTATATGCTTCCTATGGTCTTGGAAAATTGAAAAAAAAAAAAAAAACTTTTCTTTGACTACGTGGAATTCAATTACCCTCCCAAAAAATCAAGGTGGATGGAAAATCTAATGTTTTCCTTATGGAAATTTGTTCAAGGAGAAGGTGTTTGGTCTCATGTGTTTCATTAGAAATACGTTAGGCCCTTTTCATATCTTGAATGGATTGGATCCCCTCAAAAATACCACAAACATGATTCCATCACTTGGAAAGGGATCATAAAGGCTTTATCTATAATTGGTAATCACCTCTACCAAAAAATTAGAAAAGGCATGAATATTCTCTTAGGTAAAGATCAATGGATTGGCAACAAGCACTAGTATCAACTTCCATACTCGCTTATCCAAAAATCATCTAAAGTAGGTTTTACTACTCTCAATAAATTTTCCATAAACCAACACCCAAATGGAACCTATACCTATATGTCCCCAAATGACCTTTTCTTGGCAAGACAAGTGCTGGAAGCCTCGGATCACTATTCATGCTCTTAAGTTTTTGAATTTCACTCTCTTAGACTTGGATGATTAGCTAATATGGAATCTCAACCCACATGGATTTTATGCCCCAAATTATGAATATCTCTCACAAATACCAAATATAGATAATACTCCACGATGAGGGAAAACACTCTAGAAACTCAATTTCCCTCCAAAATCCAAATTATTTATGTGGATTATGATCAGGAACAAATTCCTTACCTAGGATAACCTACAAAAATATTGTTCCAAGGTCCTAACGTCTGCCCTCTATGCTGGAAGGAATCAAAATTGGTTTCCCACTTCTTCATTACTTTCACTCAAGTAGTTTGGGTTGTCATACCATATGAAAGCTCAACAATCTTTCCACCTATTGGGAAGAAGAAGACATAAACATTTATTTACAATCCTGGGTCTTTCATCCTCTCCCTAAACATCTTAAATGGATTTCGTTGTGCATTTATTGTGGTATTTTGTTGGAGAGAAATGTAGCCAATTTTAAAAATCAATCTCCAACTCTAAAAAGGTGTCCATTAATTACCTGGCCATTGGAAATCCATTTACACCGATATCCACTATTAGACTTTCCAGCACTTCTCTTGCATCTAAAATATTAATAGATACATCTTAGGCCTTATTTTACGAAGAAACCTAGGGCATCCCCTCTATGGGAGGGTTTGGGGGAATACTACACATTTCAACCTCTTACAATCTCTCTTTCTCGGCCAACATTGGTTGTACTTCAAAAAAATATGCAAAACTCTTTTCTTTATATATCACTTTATTTATAATTTACAAATATGATGTTCATTCTCTTCACACATACAATTAATCCCTAAATGGAAAAAAATGGATGAATGAATCTGCAACTATCAAGAACTTCACAATGTTCCCTCTCTTTAAAAAAATTACTCAAAAATTAACTTTTTATCACTCATATTTATTTCGATCATTTCTATAGGACAAAGAATGAGGAAGTTGGTTGGTTGTGAAAATATAGAATAGATACATACTAAGGATCATGCTCGACCCTTAAGTTAAAGAAGGCTAGTGACAATAATTCCTTTTTGATCCTTGGGTTTGATTGGTTCTCCGATGGATGCATACATTACAAAAAAAATCTCTGTGTTTATATTTTCTCATTGTTAATATGTTTTCATTATTGTTCAATGTACTAGAAAAAAATTATATGATAGATAACTTAGAGAAAAATTTTGGACTGCTGGTACTTCTTTTTGGTTGGCAAATTTGTCAGAAAATCAAAATTGAGGACATTGGGATTGGTATATTTTGGTATGATTCATAGAGGCCATAATTTTTGGATTGAAATTAGGTTGTCTTTTGAGAGGCATCAAGCTATAATAATGCTTACATAAAATACTTATGTAACCCTCTTTACTACTCATAAATAGAATTTACATTTTTCTTCCTAGAAAAAGAAAGACCGTGTTAAGCATTTATGCACATAACCTTTTAGCCTTTATGTATAGAGCCTTATGTTCTTCCAAGCCAACGTAAGCAAGTATTTTACTCAAAGGTTCAAGATAAAGTGGGTTGGTCATATGTTGTTAAATATGATCCAAGAGGAAGAATTGTAAAGTATAATATAGTAAAAGAAGATGATATTGAAGAAGAAGATGATCCAGAGTATGTGGACGTGTTAGACAAACAAGTTGAAGAAGTTAAGATAGATGTAGGTGACAATTTTCTTGATGATGATACTGATGAAGTAATTATTGAAACTAATGATGATGATGTTTCTATGGCCAATCCTTTCAATGTTGTTTCTGAATCAAATGATATAGATGTTGAACTGGACAAAGGAGAATATCAATGATATTGAATTATTGAAATGTAGGAGGTATGTGATTATATATATTTCTATGATTTATTCTCTTTAAAGTATTTACTTATATGGGTTAATTTATGTGTTGTTTAAAAATTTTCCATGTTGTACACATTATTGATTGGTTAAAAGTCATTGACCTTGATTTCTCTCATAACCCACTAATCCATAACCTCCAACCCATATTGAGCATGTGCAGATTGATTTTAACCATAGTCAATACTGATAATCTAGCACAACTTTTTAACCCTCCATGCTCATCCACCACAGGAACCATGTTCTTTCTCCAAAACCACCACCCAAACCATAAATGGAAGCTTTCAGGTACAAGTGTAAATGGTAGCCATTACAAGGTTTAACATAGAAATTATTTGTTTTGGGTCTTTGGATATCATTTTGGGTGAGGGTTTGGGAGTTATGGATTTAGGGGTTAGTAGGTTAATGGTGTTTAAGGGCTAAGGGGATTATATATATCTATCTATCTATCTATATATATATATATATATATATATTATATAAACCTCAACTAATAAGCCTACTCCCAAAACATTGACCTCTGCATTGATTGACGCCACATTTTAGTAAGGAGAGTGCATAGAGGAGAAATCCACTAAAACTTGCATTTGTATCAATCCCACTTGTTTGTATGGATAATTCATAAAGGAGGAACTTCATTAACATTTGCATAGATTGAGCCGCCTTCTTATCCAGGAGGGATCAACCCCACAATGTCTTTGTTATTCTTTAGCACAATCCCTTGTCATTTTGATCAATTTTTAGGGTAGACAATTCCATCTTACTTGTATGTTTTGTGATTGGAAAATGTGAGAATATGCATAGATAACAACACCAATAGAAAGTTAATATGGGGTTAAGGGTAAGATATACATGTTGGCTTGTGTTATATATATATATATATTAATATATTATATATATATATATATATTTGAAATTGTTTATAATGACTTGATGTTGGCCCTATGCTACATGTAAATAGATATGGAAATCAGCATTCCCAATTTCTATTTGTAAAATAGTTAAAGAATCATGTAAGCTATTGAAATCCACACTTGAATGTTATTTGGGTAAACAAGTACAACATTAATTATATGATTGGTTTGAGAATAGGATAAGCATAAATAATAAGATTATGATTTCTATTGTTGTATAAAAACCCTAATCTGAACTTGTTGCCAACATTTGCTTTATATGGATTTTTTAGAAGAATACTTGGCTTATACTTGCAGATCATATTCCATTTGATAGATGAATGGTACCACAAGTTGAATATTGTGGTTGTGAAGTGTTATTGTATATTAACATATAAAATAGGGTATTTGTTCAAATGGGACAATATCAAGTATGGTTTTTGTGACCTATGATTGAAAGACACCCTTCAGATACAACTCTCACTTTTCAACCTAATGTGAATTTTGACCAATTATTCTATAAATGCCAATTTTTATGTAGGCTAAATATGTTGTAAATGTTGGGTCTCTAGTATACATTTATTCATCTATATTATAATCCTAATCTCGTCATGGTTCAACTATGACTTCTGCCTTGATGCATACATAAACATTGTAATAGTTATTTCACTTATAATTGTTAACAATAGCATAGTATTAACCTATTAACATTTGCATTACATTGAGACCACCTGATTATCCAAGGAGGGATCAACCCCACAATGTCTTTGGTATTTATTTAGCACTAACCCTTGTCATTTTGATCAATTTTTAGGGTAGAGTATTCTATCTCACTTATTGTTGAAATTTAGAGGCAACTAAGGAAGGAATTTCCCTTAAAAACCCGAAGCCCCAAGAATATCATTTAAATTTAGCAAGTAACTTCATATCAAAAGGAAACCATCCAAGAAGAGAAGTTAGATTCATTAGTCAAAATTTGAAATTTGAAAATTCCCTCCAGGCATTCTTAGGTCAGCTCCATGATTATTAAGGTCATTTTGTTCATATACATGTGACTATTCATTCAAAGAAATGACTATAGATACCCTTTTGATTTGATAGAGAAATTGCACTTCAAAGATGATAATTTCAAGCTATGAGCTTACGGCTAGCTCTCTATATGTTATGGATTCAATAAATTTGAGTGGATACTATCTCGTTCTATGCTTTTATCACAGAATATCTCTATGTTCATATTCTCGCACTATAATTTATGTTCAGGTCCCGCATCAAGGGTATCACTTTCCACTAAAGAAGAGGTCTTACTATCTGTATAGGGTTATAGTTAAGTGGCTCTATTTACCCTTGCATGGAAATGACTTGTTGACTCTCACATGGATGTGCTTTGTTGACTTCACATGGATATGCTCTACTGAATTCATATGGATATACTCTATAGACTTCACATGGATATAATCTATTGAATACCGTGGATGCTTTCCATGGATACATTTGGTTACTATGGATATAATGTTCTGTCTTAACGCTACAAAACTCTTTTTGTAATGTATCACTCTTCAAGACTTATGTCTCATTCTAAACACACTACAGGTCTCTTGGTTACTATGGATGCAATTTGTTTCCCCTCACACTATAGGACTCTTACACATAGATATGCACACACTAATGTTATCAAGATACCACTATACTTATGGTTCATGTGCGTTAGTGCCATTTTTTGCACCACTATATTTATGGTTCATGTTCTTCACTGTTGTATATCATGTGGTCCAATGCCTTGTTCTGAGATTTGATACCACTGAGTTGTGAGATGTCATTGTGTATTATGATTGACTATGCAAAATATTTGTTATCATGGTCTTGCTATGACCACAATGAAATGTGTGGACAAAGGGTTGTGGGATTGTGTGTAATCTTAGACCATACATTTATGTGCAGAATGTACATCTGAGGTCTAATATGGTTACAAGTAATATTAAGTATAATGTTAGTATTACTCTTTAGGATGACAATCTATACAATATTACTCTACCATGCTTCAGGTTGACAGTGGTCTTAGACATACAATGTTCATGATCTGCACAATATGTATGGAAAATTTATAACTTGCAATATGACTTCATCTTTGATGATTATCTGTGATGAACATGCTCCTCTATTCTACAATGACCTTGATGGTTGTATGCATGGCTATGATAGTGATGTAATTGACAAAATATGATTGTGTTGGCTACCCTATACATGTCAGTAGCACTTAATTATGATGACAACAATATCTTTTCATATACTGATAGACAAGGATTCACTTTAGATCTCTTTGATGACAGCTACAACGACATGATGAGAATTCCTTTTAATAACGTTGACTTCTAAAGTAAAACCATGGCCTATAGTTTCATGATGACAAAAATATATGACAATAACTTCTCGATTATTATACATTATATCTATTCTAAAAAATTGATGAATATATAATAGAAGAAAAATCTTTTCAAGTTTCCCCCTTGGGGACTTTTGCCTTGGTCTCTAACCTAATTCCTGGTGTCTCTATTGTGCATGCTTTTCTTCTCATGTTTCGTATTGTTCTGCTGCATTAATGTTTTTTATACATAATTTACATTGAAATTAAGATCCTAATTAGGGTGAATGAACTATGTATATGATGAAAAGCTCAAATGAAATTATCTCAAGCAAAGAGCAATCAAACCATGAAAAGTTGACATGGAACCAGAGCCAGGTTGAAGAAAAGCTATGGAGATCACCCCAAGTGGAAACCCATATTGGAATCAATTAAAGTAAGAAGCAGATGGAAGAGACCTAAAATAAGACTAGGGTTTGAAGGAAACCCTTGGGATACGAGACAAGGTTAGGGTTTGAGAGAATCCCTTGAAGTGACCTTGAATATGGCTTATGTTCTTTTGCACTGAAATCCTATTGTGGAGCAAAATTTTCTTGTTCAATAAGAATCCATTAATTTAGGGTTTGGAAGAAACCTTAGGAGTAACCTTAATGTGAAATAAGGCTGAGCATGAGACTAAATAAAGCAGAATCCATTGAATTACTTATATACCTATGACAAGTTAAGGGAAACCCTAGGAAAGGGTATGATCCAGATTCAATACTTTGATAAATAAGCCATGGATGTTGATGAAATCAAGAATAAAAGTTGGAATACTTCCAAAGATGAAGCTGAATCATGACTGATAGTGTCCTATGGAGGCAGGATTGAGAGGGAGTAGATAACTTCATGCAATCAACACGAAAGATAAATATTTATAAGTTATTATGTTGATGAAATTACTTTTCTAGATTTATCATTTTTCAATTATTGTTCTTTCTTCCTAAATAAAATATTTCATTTTTTCACTAACCTCTTGAATGAGCATGTGATCAAGGAAATATTGAGGATCATCAGGATGCAAGAAGAGTAAGCTTCAAGAGGAAGCTAAATCAAGAAGGGAAAGCTTCAAGGGTGATTTGGTGAAGTAAGAAGCCAATTTCATAATTGAGACAGTTATGGGAAAAAAAATACCTGCAATAGTCAATGGCATCATAAGGAATATTGAATTGAGTAGAGTGTTGCATATTCTTCAAGTACATTTTATTGCATTCATTTATGCTCTTTCTCTTGCTCTGAATCCAGCAGGTACATCAGACAGATGTAAGGACCCATATTTCAACATAGATCTTGAGGGGGATGTACAAAGTTACCCCCATGATTGGAGGGACATTTGAAATCAAGACGAGAGATCAAAATTTGATGAAAGAATTGAAGTCCCTAGATTGATGCCTTATGAGGCTTCCTATTTAGAGGGAGTTGACTATCATGTACTTGTCTAATACGAGCTTTTGTGGATAAGTTTATAGAATCATGCAAGGACCCTTTGATTTTCCCAATATGTTGAAGTGCCACATGCTTGCACACTATTATGATGAGATTCTAGCTCCTATGATTTGATGTAGTATTTTTAGATGGATGTGAAGTGAGCTTCCTCCATGACGTTCTTAAAGAAGAAGCATACCTAGAGCCTCTTTATGTCTTTGAGATGCATGAGTAGGAGTCTCATGATTTCGGTATTGGTACACTTAGATTGATGACCATCTGCTGCAAGACTCCAACCACTCTGGTATGGTTTTGTCATTTGATTTTATATGTTGAATATTTATTTCTGACAAGACCAAATGTTAGGGTCCCACCCTAACCCCCTTATTCATGTCATGGGATCACGTCATAGTCAAGAGTCAATAAAGCCCATATTAATAGTTGTAAGTGGTTAACCCGCAATTAATGAAGGGACCACAGTTAGTTGCAAATGGGCGGTAGTATTAGATAGATGGTATTAATAAAACCCATGGTATTGTCCCATGGTATTGCATGTATGAGTCATATATAAAGGATAGAGACTCCCTGCGAGGAGCATCGTGTCTTGTTTTGTAATCGAGCTCTGCTCTATTGGAGGTTGCCCCCTCGAAGAGGCCTGTGAACATTTCTCTCTGAGTAATAAAATCTTTGCTATTCTGTGTTCTGGGTATATTTTCTTAACATATTCTGTGTTATCGGTATTTTTCGCGCATATTATCGGTTCGGTATTGCTTTGCAGGTTAA
>APFE030736514.1:41980-67538 GCA_000404065.3 Pinus taeda | reverse complement strand
TTGTAAAAGTAAATTTAACTTTGGTTTATCATTATCATTCTTGAAAAAGCCAAATGACAAAAATAGACATACGAAGGAAAAGCTGGAAGGAATATTCTTTTCCTGCATCCCATTTATCATGAAAAATTTCATATTGTTTTTGGAGTAAAACTTACAATGAACAACTGTCGATATAAGATAATTTATCGGTGAACATTGTACAACTCTCCTCATTATAACATGAATTTAAAATGTCCCGCACCTTTCCTCTTACGATTTATTATACGAACATAAAATCTTTGACGGCACATAAGTTACAAATTGGGCAAAAGGTATAGAATTATAAAGATGAAGTGGTTCTTTTTGAAATGAAAGGTTAAAATAATTTTATAAAGATTCCTAAATAAAATAAAATTATTGTAGAAGATAAAAGGAACAAATTAATTATTTAATTAAATTCAAATAAAATCATATATAAACATTCAAATTGAATATAACTTTATTCATTTAATTAATTATATTTTAATAAATTAAAAAATTATATAATATATAAAAATAAATGAAATATTTATTAATTATATTAATAAATTTAAATATTAAATAAATAAAATTACCTAAAAAAATAAAAAGAAAAGCAAGCCAATGACAATAAATAAAGACTTCAAACCTACAAATGGTTACTGTACAATTTTAAAACTTAAATACGCAGAGTTTAATTGCAAATATAAACCCAGTATGGGATTTCAAATTTGTATGATCATCGCTATAAATATTTTTTGTTTTTTATATTTAATAAATTATTTATAATTAAATTTCAAATATAATAATATATATATATTTTATATTAATATATATTTATATATATATATATATTATAAGTTAGTTAATAAATAAAGAGAGGTTGTTTTTGTTTATTTATTTATTTATTTAAACAATTATTATATAAAGTTCTAGACAAGATATTTTTTTGTTAATTTATTTATCAAGAATCATTTTTTACCCTTGTAGACAAACTATAATTCAAGTTTAATTTTGATTAATTTATTTTTTTTAAATTATTAATTCATTTTACGATAAATCACATTATTATTTTCAAGGTACAATGTTTTTATTAAGAAGATATATCATAATTTTTAGATCTACCAGCCTAGATCCATCTTAACAAGTGTTGAAAGGGATCAAATCTCTGGAGGCGCAAACTTTTTTTTTGAGTGCAAAACTTGAGGAAAGGTTTGCACCTCGAGAGATTTGATCCCTCTTAGCGCTTCATAGATCCAGAGTTAAGATGGATCTAGGCTGGTTTTAGTCGTGTGGGTTCATACAAAATTTGTTGAACATTTAATTATTTTGATCATTTTAAATATGTTAAATATGTCTAAGATTAATTTGGTCAATTTAATTTTAAATTTTCTTACCTACCTCAGTTTGTTGAGATTAGAGAAAGTGTTAGTAACTAATGATGAAAAATGATGAAATATAATTGTTGAGTGCAAAGTGACAATGTAACAATGTTGAATGATATAAAATGTGAATAATAAGAATATAGTCAATTACAAACAATCTTCATTGCAGTCAATCTGAAACTATTTTCTTCTACTATTCTTATTGTCACACATGTTAGTTTTGTCATTTTCTCGCATCGATCATATGAAAAGGGCAGTTGAAATCATAAACCATTCAAATATTGAACTCGAGGCATTGTAGTAAACATCATACCATGTCTCTGATGCTCTCCAATATTAATAGTAGTTTCTCCAAAGTCAATAAATGTGACTTATAGACCATTAAACCCCAAATAAAAGAGGAGTATAATAAGAATGTATCCAATTCCAAATATTTTACAGTTTAAGGAAGCAAACATTTCGAGTAAGTGAATATTTTATTTAGGATGAAAATTCAAGTATTGTAAATATGGTTGAATTACTATAACACATAAGTTAATGCACGTTATCAATATTTTTTATGTACTTACACTGAGAGAGAGTGTATGTTTTGGGGGTGAGAAGGAGAGACAATGGGAGATAGAGATATAGATGGGGGGGGAGGGAGGGAATAAGAGAAAGGCAAAGACAAGAAGGGAGAAAGATATATAGATATGGAGAGAGGAGTGTTATAGAGAGGGAGAAGGGGAAGAGAGAGAGAGAGAGGGGAAAAGGAGAGAGAGAGAAAGGGAGAGAGATGTATAGAGAGTGAGTGTGCATGTTTGGGGGTGATATAGAGAGATAAAGAAGGAGAGGCAATGAGAGATAGAGATATATATGGAGGGGGGCGAGATGTTCTTACGGTGAATTCCATGCAACACTCTTAATCTAATTACTTTGAAATTAATGTACATCATACATCTAGTTACATCAAATCAGAAATCAACATCTACACTGAAATCAATGCATCTAGTGCAAACAATCAAATAGGATTAGAAATCAACATCTACACTGAAATCAATGCATCTAGTGCACACAATAAAATAGGATTAGAATTCAATATCTATAGTGAAACCAATGCATCTAGTGCAAGCAATCAAATATGAGTATAAATCAACATCTACACTGAAATCAGTGCATCTAGTGTAAGTTATTACATAGGATTAGAAATTGACATCTACGTTGAAATCAATGCATCTAGTGTAAGAGATCAAATAGGATTAAAAATCAATATTTACACCAAAACCAATGCATCTAGTGAAAACAATCAAATAAGAGCATAAATCAACATCTACACTAAAATCAATGCATCTAGTGTAAGGTATTAAACAAGATTAGAAATCAACATCTACATTGAAATCAATACATCTAATGCAAGCAATCAAATAAGATTAGAAATCAATATCTACATTGAAACCAATGCATCCAGTGAAAATAATCAAATAGAAATAGAAATCAACATAGACATTTAAACCAATGCATCTAGTGTAAGGTATTAAACAAGATTAGAAATTGACATCTACACTGAAATCAATGCATCTAGTGCAAGCCATCAAATAGGATTAGAAATCAATAACTACACTGAAATCAATACATCTATTTTAGTGAAAAACCAAAATATTCATGATTTTATGGATCTAACTTCTATGTTTATATTTGTCTTTGTGTGTCGCTTTCTTCTTCCTTCCATCTCCACCTTCCATTCTATGTCTATCTCCCTCCCTCTCTCCTTCTCTCTCCCCCACTCCCTCTCTCCCTCATCTCTATCTCTCTGCCTTTCCCTCATTTTCTCTATCTTTGTCTTCTTTCCTTTCTCTCCCTGCCATATATATCTATACCTCCCTCCATCTCTCCTTATTTGTCACTGTATCTCAGCCCCCTAAAAACATGTCACACACACTCTCTCTCTCCATATCTATCTCTCTTACCTCCTCCCTCTCTTTGTCTCTCTCTTCTTCCCTCTCACCTCCTCCATGTATATATGTTCATCTCCCTTTGTCTCACCTTCTTTATCTCTCTATATCAGCCCACAAACATATACTCTCTCTCTCTCCATATCTATCTATCTCTCCCTCTTCCTCTCCCTCTCTATCCCTTTCCCTTCTCTCTCTCTCTCTCTCTCTCTCTCTCTCTCTCTCTCTCTCTGACCCTCCTTTTATTTTCATCTACCATTGTTTTCTCTATCACCCCCAAACATACTCTCCTCTACATATATCTCCCTTCTTTTCCTCCTCTTCGCCTCTCTCCCTCTCTATATACTCTTTCTCACCTTTGTCTCTCCTACCACCCCTAGAAACATACAAACTCTTCTCCCATATATATTATCTCTCTCTCTCCTCTTCCTCTCCCTCCTCCTTCCCCTTCTCTCTCTCTCTCTCTCTCTCCCCCCCCTTGTCACTCCCTCTCCCTCTCCACCTTTCTCTTTCTATGTCTTTCTTCCCCTTCCAACTCCATCTCTCTCTCCCTCTATCTCCTCTCTCTCAAGTCCTCTCCCTCTCCTTCCTCTCTCTCCCTTTCTCTCCCACCTCCCTCTATCTCTCCCCCCATCACGCACTCTTTGTCTCTCCACCTTCCAAGTCTGTCACTATCTCCCTCCCTTTCTCCTTCTCGCTCTCCCCCTCACTGCCCCCTCCATATTTATGTCTCCTGGCTCTCTCTTCCCCTTCTTTCCCTATATCTATCCTCTCCTTTTCTCTCTCTTCCCTCGTCTCCTCTCTCCCTCATTCCATCTTCATCTATCCCTTGTCACTCCCTCTCTATCTCCACCTCTATCTCTCAATGTCTTTGTTCTTCCCTCCTTCTCTTTCCCCTACAAATCCATCTCTCTTGCCCTCCCTCTCTCCTTCTCTCCCCCATCCTCCCTCTCTTCTTTTAGTATATTATTTTATATTGAATAAATTCACATACGTATAATATAAAAGTATTCTCATTTTAAATTTATTAAAACTTCAATTTAATCTTTATGGGAATATTTTTAGTAGTCAGAGAATGGAGGGTTTAGATATACCTCAAAATAACTTTTTTGCTTTTAGGTTTAATTAAAAAATGTTAGAGAATAAATTAAAATAAAGTATTTGTAAAACTTTTTTATTTTGAAATAAGTTATGGATTTTGGGTATATGGTATTGATAAGCCATGGAATTGTAACAAAATAATTAAAATCCTAGATTCATAACATTATAATCAAAAGCCTAGCTCCATAACATAATAATCAAAAGCATAGATGGCCCATGGTATTGATAAACCATGGTATTAGTCCATGGCATTATGATTTTCTTCCCTCCTCTCCTTCTCTCCCTCCCTCTCTCTATCTTTCTCTTGTGGGTATTGGCCCATGGTATTGTAAAAACCTATTTAGAAGTTAATAATATCAATAACGCAAAAATCATTTCTCACAAATAGAATTCCACTTTACATGTCTGACGAAACCAATTACACTTTGCTTTCTACCTTAAATTTATATTGTGTTTATACATAATAATTAGATGAATTTATAACTAGGGCCCACATTAGATTAAATTTTTATTAAATGTTAAACATCTATTCTTGAGACTGACATTAAATTGAATTTTTATTAAATATTAAATGTATTAAATATTAAACATTTACGCTTGAGATCTACCCCATAGTAAGTTGTAAAGAGCCTCTCAATGCGCAATTATATATGATGATAGATATATCATAATTTTTGAGATAAAACTAATATTTCATTTTTAATATAATTTTTTGAATAATTTTGTAACCACTCCATATAAAATTTATAATTAATTAAAACTTATGATTTTGTATAATTATAAATGTAGATATTTCTTAATAATTATATATAATAATTATTAAAACTATTATGGAATTTATATGCATGTAAATCATGACACACTTATTAAAAAAAAACAAAAGGATAACTTTGATTATTAAGACATAAAAAAAGATACTCTACTATAATTAATTAAAACTTATGAATTTTTATAAAATATAATATAGATATTTTCTCAATATATAATATAATGATTATATAAAACTATTATGGAAGATAACAATTACGCGTACATCATTTATTTATATATATAATTATATATATATATATAACCTTAATGAATCAAAGTGCATGAAGCACTTATGATGCATAGTGTTATAGCACCATTTACCACTCTTGGTAGATCTGATACTGTGATTATGGCCTAGGGCAACCCTTCCTTCCAGACTTGGTCCAAAATCAAAAAAATGTTTTATTCCCTATACTCTACTTTGTCATGTGATAAAAGCGTGTACATGTGGGTCAACATATACCCAACCCGCGTACATATGTTAAGACACTTAAAAAAATAAATTTTTCTTAATTTCGGGCGGAATTCACGAGTTTTACCTGTTACTCACCTCCTATTGCCTGTGGCCCAACTATTTCCCAACTGGAAAAGCTAATTTGGAGAAGTATAAGTAAACCTCCATGGGAAGGCCCTATGGGAGAAGATATGAGATATTCATACTATAGTGAGATTATCCGTAATCTAGTCTGACAAATCCCTATGCCTCCTGCACTCCCCAAAGCTTCAGGAAACCCTTGTTTCCTTGTTATAGATATCCTTCATCTTGCTTGAGATATCCTTGTATTGGTGATGGAGGAAGATTGTTGAAGGCGGGGAAACGATGGTTCCGCTTGGAGCCAGAGAATGACTCAGATCGTATTTCTCCACTTTACTGGTAGCTAACTTCAATAAAAGGAATGTTGTTCTGTTTCCAATATTAAATGTGTTTATGCATCAAGTTATGTTGGAATTCGTTTATGAATCTTATATTGATGTATAATTAGTCATTCATTTATCTGATTAAAGTTAATATCATGAACATGCTTTATGTTTCTACTGTTGTGTATGTTCCATTTGAATAATTTTCAGGTTTCAAGAACATCAGGAGAAGCTGAGGGTTTGCACCCTGCAGGATCTACCCAAATGAAGGACATCCAGGTAAGGACACTCCTACATAGTTTAGTAGAATAAGCATTTTCATTGATTGCCTGAGCATTTCTTGTTGTGGTTTGCCCTCTGCTCTGTTGGGGTTCTCAACCCAAAGCCCTAGGGTGGTTTCACCCACAACAGAATTAGCGACTCCATTAGGGATAACAGTCTTGTTATTCCTGGTTTAGGTTATTTGTTCTCAATCAAGGTTCAGTTTCTTGATTGCTTACTTTTACAGTATTGTTTGGTCCATTAGTGTCCTAGGCATCAAGTCTGATCTTCTTGATCAGACCTTGATTTTTTTTTCCTAATAAAGCTTTGTATACACTATTTTCTTTGATTACAGTAGTGTATACACGCAAGTTTCTTTAAAGCAGACTCACGTATACGTGAGTTGCTTGTATTATAAACCTGTGTGCACACTTCTATGTCTTTACACAGTTGTGTATGCAATTTTTTGGATTATTTTTTCAAATCTTTCTACCCAGTTAGGTCTACTGCCTAGTGATTTATGTTGTTGTACAATCATCTACTATCTAGAGAATTCATTTTTCCTGCAAGCTTTATTTTTCAAAATCTCCTTCTCATTGAAAATATTTGGCCTAGGATTGCTTCTTAAGTAAGTTTGTAGTTTGTTTCTTGGTTTTCAAGGCTTCGTTTTGAAGTTTTTGATTGTTCTAGTCTTCCAGAACAAGAATTTTTTTTCAATTTCATTTTCAGACCAAATTTCAAGTTCCCTTGCTTTGCTTTCCCTTGCTTGGTGGCCTTGTTGCTTTTCTTGCTTTTTGAGAGTCTTTTTGACAAATTTGAAAGTATTTCTTTCTTGACCTTTTTGTGAGTTTGTCAAAATATTTTGTTGCTATTTGGGTCAGTTTGTACAAGTTTGTAGTCTTTCTTGTTCAAGTTTCTTTTATTTTCAAGTTTATAACTTGCAATATTGAAGGACTCCTTGTGCTTATTTATTGATATTTCGTGTTTTAGTGGTATTTTTGAGACCTAAAAAAGTTGTTTTTGTTTCCTTAAAATAAAAAGATCAAAAACATTTCTTTTTTTTTCCAAGTTTTTGGTTTACGGTTTCTTTTGTTTCATTATTGAAAAACAAATAGTGATCTTTTGCAATTTGTTCTACTTTCTTTGAAGAGAGATTTGTATTCAATTTTGTTTTTGTCCTCTTCAGTTTTAAGTCGACTTATTGTCTCCATAAAGAATTGCATTTTCTTATGAGTGTTGTTTAGGATCTTGCATCACCATTGTAACTTGCATTAGGGTAGTTTGCATCTTAAGGCATTCTAAGTCCTTTTTAGTTTTTGCGTGTGTGTGGATTGTTTCAGAAAATAAAATAAAAACATTTTTCTTATATATAGGTTTTTGTAGAACCCAAGTACAAATCACTCTTCATCGAAGAAAATGACTGCATTCATATATTTAGTTTTCTATTGGTTTATTTTGCATAAAAACATCATCAGTTTCACTCTCCTATGTCCCCTTAACTTAAAGAACAACAATATAAAATCAAGCGATTAATAAAATGAACTAGAAATTTCATTGTTGTCATTAAAAGAGAACACCAACAAGTTTAGGCTCATTAGGGCCTTGGATTAGGTGAGAGGAGAGTTAACTCTCCAAGGCCGCTCAAATTACAAAACGTAGAAGTTGAATAAAGAGCGAAACCCAATATCATTAGAAAGACCAGGAAAGCTCTGTGACTGAGAGTTAAGCATGAGGGAGAGTGAATACAAGGAAGAGAGATACCCCCTCTCCTACTTGTTGAATCCCGCCTCACGACTGTTCTGCTCGGATTTTGATATGAGTTGGTATCCATAGTTGCCTTTCCTAGGAATCACATAGGTGGCTGTGGAGGGGAATCTTGTGGCACCTAAGGTTGACATTGCATCATGTTCAGCAGTACTTCTGGAGGGTACCCTTGTGAAGCTTGGGTGCTTGCATCAGCAAAGGCTGTTATCTGGAGGTCATCATAACTGCTTATGATACCTTCGCTAGTAGACCTGGGGCGTAATTACCCCAGTCTATTTTCAGAAGGCCCTTGATTTTAGATTTCTTGTATTTTCGTGTCCGGTCCTAATCACCTGGAGTAGAAAAACTTGAAATTTGTTTGATTTCTTGTATCTTTAGGGACTTTTATAGAGTTCTCTTTGCTCCTAGTTAGCCTAGATTTACAGCTTTTTTGAGTCTTTAAGTAGATTTCTTAAAATAATTCAACGTAGCTTATGGACTAGCTTGTCGGTCTAGGAAACTTTGTGGGCTATCACCTATGAGTCCTGAGCCTTCTCCTCGAAGGAATAGGAGAAATACTACCAGTGGTAGCAGGCGCATCGAAGATTGATCCTCTGGTTGGAGTCATTGATTTGCAGGAGAGACCTGGTACAAGTAGAGAGTTAGAGATGAACACTCCAGTTCTCTCTCAAGTCCTCTTCCAGTCAGAAGATAGTATTGAGCTTGAAGAGCTTCCTGAGTTTTTTGCAGCTCCTAATTCTCCTCTTCCTCCTGATCATCTAGACATTTTATTGTGCGTTGAAACTCCGACCAACAGGCCTTTGAGCCTATGTTTACATCAATCTATTCCTTTGATGACCACTGCTGGAAGTATGGCATCCACGACAAGTGCTACGAGTATGCAAACTCATGTATTTGTACAATGAAGAGGAATAATTTCTATAACTTCTATTACTCCTAACACTACTATATTTGGTTCTGCTTCCATTCCATCTTCAAGTGGAAGTTCTCAGGTTGTTGCTTCTGGCATTGGATTTTACCTTTTTGGTATGCCAACCAGTGTGATTCCTTCAGTTTCGTTGAGTATTCCATCAGCTGCCTCCACATCCATGGTAAGTGGATTAACTTCTTTTTAGGGTTTCCCATTTAGGGGTGGTCATATACCACATTCCAAACCAACAGCGGGATCAATTCCTTTTTCCTTTATAGGTCAAAGTTATAATCTGTCTAAAGTTGGACAAACCCTATGGTTAGTGGGTTAGGAGGCGAGAATAAATCTTATTTCAGCCAACAAGGGAATATGTGTATTCTTCTGTCAATTCATTTCAAAAAATTTGTCCCTATGTTAACGCATGGAATGCTTATGAGGGGCTCTCTGCTCCTTTTAACACTTCTCTAGGGGGTAACTTTACAAGTTACAGAGGATTTTCGGCAGGAGTTGGTCAAACTTCGAATTTTTTTGGACCAAAAGGGGCTCCTTAAGGTTTAGTTGGGTCTACAAGTTACTTCGAGCAACCTGGTGCCTTCACAAATCTAGGTCATTCTTTTCAAAACATTGGGAATTCCACCCACACTAGGTGGAATCCTTAGGGTTTGCCACAACTCCCTTTCTGGCAATCTTAAACTTTCCAGATCTCTCTAAATTGACTAATGAACTGATTAGATATAACCCGGTTTGGCATCCAACCCCAACCAAACTTCCCTTAGATATACCAAAATTCTAGGTGAAGACTGGTGAAGACCCAGGTGACCATGTAACCATCTTCCACTTATGGTGTTCGTCCAACTCCCTGATAGACGATTCAATTAGGTTGAGATTATTTCAACACACCCTAACTGGAAATGCAGCTAAGTGGTACATGGAACTACCAAGGGGCACCTTTACTTCTTTCATGATTTGGCTACTATGTTTTTGAACCATTTTCAATTGCTTGTCTCATATGATGTCGAAACTAAGCTTCTGGCTAATTTCCAACAAAATCAAGCAACTCACATTTCGGATCATATCCAGGAATGGAGGAGAAGGAAGAGGCTCATCAAAGCCGATATCCCACAAGAATTCCTTCTCGAATGGTTTCTTAAATCATTACAACCTGAGATCTCTAAGGACATGTCCCTCTCCGGTGTTTTCACTAAAGAGCAGGCTATTTTTAGGGCCCAACAGTTAGAATTGATCTATTCTCTGTCTGGGGTTGTTCAAAAAATTCTACTTGACACTCCTAGACCCAAGGTGGATATAACCAAACCAAAGCCAGGTCCCCATCCCAACGGGATAGTTTGATCAATTGATGTTAACACGGTCAACTTGCTGAATCAATTGCAATAGTTGTCTTTACAAACTGCTTCCTCTATGCAGGCATTGCCGTTTGTATCTACACCTTCTCAACCTACGTCTATAAATTCCATCCAAACTTCTAACCCCAAAGGAAACCAACAATCTAATGGGAAGAAGGAAGGATGAGGTAGGAAGAAGAACCAGGATGGGAAGGGAAATGCGAACAAACCTGGCAATGATGTCGGAGGGGGTAAGAAAGAATCCAAGAAAAAGGTAAAATTTCCATGCAAGTTATACAATGGAGATCATTTGACTCATCTCTGCCCTAAGATCCAAGATGCTCAGTGATTATTAGTGCAACAGGGGTCTTCTAGCTCCCAAGGCTGTTCTCAATAACCCTTTTCCCGAAGGGCAGAAATTACTTGCTAGCGCAAACTCTAATGTTGGTACCCCCGTAGGGTGCAACCAGGAAGGGGATAATTCATCAAATGTATACATGATGAGCTCACATATGGACGTTGCTACACGATCGTGTGATTATGGTGAATCAGAATCATCTAAGGCTAAGTCTGCCTCTGATGCCTCAGAGCCGCTCCATATTGAGAGGTCCTCTGCTGAGTCTATACCTCGGATGCCGAAAGGCTCTACAAAGTGCTCAACCATTAACCCTGATGCTAGGATAGCCCAGAACTACTCGATTGTAGAAGATATAGCTCAAATTCTGATCCAGGTGGATATTGGTGGCCACCCGCCAAATCCACTTGGACCCCCACCATTGTTTCTTTCAGCTTTTCAGTTTCCCTAATTGTAGCACAATTTACTATTTTCAGCAATTTTTCGACTCCTGAACTTCCGGAGTCGTTTTGAGGCCCTAAATGACATTTTTTGGGAAAACTGGGAGCAACATGGGTCCATGGACCGATGTTGCTCTTCCCAAAGTTGTAGTTCTCGAATATATATTTCTAACAAGATATTATGCGCATCAAATGGAGATCGTATGCCAAAGTTATGACCCTGGGAATTTGATGTACCAATTTACCCAAACGGGGCCCACAGTTTGGTGTTTCATCTTCTAGGGTTAGGTTTTTGGATGTTTATGGTTTTCCATTGTTTCTCAACAATAAATAGGCCTTCGAGCCTCATTGTAACACAGTTCAAAGGCATGTAGCCACCACATCTCTTCTTAGAGATAAGCTAACATCACCTTAGCTGGTTTATTTCCAATTTTGTTTGTAAGCATATTTCAGTATTTTACATTAATGAAATTGAGTATTATTTCCGTTGCATCTTTGTGTTTATGGTTATATTTGTAATTTTTTGTGTTCTTGTTTAAATCCGAATCAAATTCCGTGTGTTATGTCAGCGTTAGAGGTACTCCAGTAGTGCCCTGCTCTGAGAAGTTCTTTGCTCTCGACAACCAGAGCTCTAGATCAAAAAAATTCTCTTGTGCTCACTTTTGATATGTCAAATGTCAAAAAGAGACTTCCCCATCATATGGCTTTCCAAATAAAGTCTACATATCAAAATACCAACATCTTTCGAACCGTTATAGATGAGGGAGATTCCACATGTGTGATTTCCATGTCATGTTGGAAGGCCATTGGATCACCTCAAGTTGTTCCTTCACTGACTCTATTAACAGCATTTGATGGACATTCTCATAGGCCACACGGGATTATTCCATTCTTTCCCATTTGTGTTGGGGGGAAGGTGGTAAATATTGAGGCAGAAATTATCGATTCGAACCTGGAATACAACCTCCTCTTACTTAGGAATTGAATTTATGAGATGGATGCCATAGTTTTATAAGTATTTCACATGTTTTGTTTTCCTCATGAGGGAAGGATTGTAAGAGTTGATCGGATGGATTATTCTCTAGGTGACTCCCATGCATCTTTTGACTCTATTGTTCCATTAGTTGACAATCCCAGGCAACCTATAGAGAATTTAGGAGTTGGGATGTACTCTTCTTTAATGGTTATTTTTTATCTCCCTGCTCATTCAACTAGAATCAATGCTATTTGATCCTCGAAGGGACATCCTCGAAGAGATTTCTTTCGAACTCATTATTTTTTGGACCCTTGGCCATTACCCTCATCTACCACCACATTAGATGGAGGGAAAGTAGGCGGAATGGCATGCCCTATGTCTGCGACGGAAATCACTTATCATTCTATTGTTAACTCTGCAGGCTCCCATCCCACTCCTTCCTCACCAGAGGAGTTAGATGGAGATGTGGCTCCAACCTGGACCCTCGATTCAAATTCAGCTCAGGATTGCTTAGATACAGTCTTACCATCTGAGGAAGCAATTATAGAAGCTATGATGGGTGTTGATATACCATGGGATGATTTACATCATCGTTCATATTTCCTCCCTCATTTGCAAGAAATTGAGTCAAGTTTTTCCAATCCGTCTACCAGTGATATTCATACAGTTTTAAACCCTTTGGCCCCAGCATAGTTTTATATCGAAGGTAACATGTATGTTATCTCATGAACTGTACCTGTGAACATCTCTAGGAATCCTAACATAATCGAAAATGTCTTCATCCGATCTGACTATTCCCCTGAATAAATTCAAATTTACACCGATCTCTTCAAAGAGTTTCTTGATGTGTTCGCTTGGTCTTATGTGGAAATTCCTGAAATTGATCCATCTATAGTCTAGCATGATATTAAGACATGAAAATGCTAAACCTATTCACCAAAAACTTCGACCAATCAATCCTAGAAAAGCAACAACTATTAAAGCTGAAGTTGAAAAGCTGCTAAAGGCAAGTTTTATATACCCTGTTCCTCTAACTTAGTGGGTATCTAATGCAGTCCCCATAGATAAAAAGCAAGGAAAGATCCAAGTATGTATTGACTTTAGGGACCTAAATAAGGCTTATCCGAAAGAAAATTACCCCACGCCCTTTATTGATCAAATTATTGATGAATGTGAGGGTAACAAATTTTTTTCGTTCGTGGATGGATTCTCTGGTTACAACCAAATTAATATCCATCCATAAGATCAGCACAAGACAACCTTTATTTGTCCTTGGGGTACGTTTTCATACAAAAATATGCCTTTTGGCCTCAAAAATGCTGGAGCCACTTTTTGGTGGTCCATGTCTTATGCTTTTCAGGACATCAAACATAATATCGAAGCATATCTAGATGATTTAGTTGCTCGTCCTTAAAAGAGAATTGATCACCCTAAACACCTTCAATTGATTTTTGAATGATGTCATTTTTATAACATCTAGTTGAATCTGAATAAGTGCGTTTTCACTGTCACATCCAGTCGGTTATTAGGATTCTTTGTATCGATAGAGGGGATTCATGTTGATCCCTTCAAGATTGAGGCAATACTTCAGTTGTCTCCCCCATCTTCCATTCGTCAACTTCAAAGTCTCCAAGGAAAGGAAACTTTCTTGAGGATAGTTATAGCAAACTACGCCAAGATCACAAAAGGATTTATGTCTTTTCTTAAGAAAGGAGTCCCATTTTTATGGGATGATTTTGCCCAACAATCTTTTGATGCTTTGAAAAAAGCATTAACTTCTGCTCCTTGTTGAGTCCACCCGCTTATAACAGAGACTTCCTTTTGTATCTCGCTGCAGTAAAATCAACCATTAGTATGGTTCTGGTTCACGAAGACGACGCCTTCTGCTAGCATGTCATTTGCAACCTAATTTGAGGATTGGTAGGTCCTAAACTACGCTATTCTCCCATCGAGAAATTGGCTTTGGAAGCTATCCATGTTGTCCAGTGGCTTTGATATTGCATTCTACTTCGAAAAACATTCATCTTAGCAGCCGTTAATCCATTTCAGTTTGTTCTCAGTAGGCAAGTGATTGCGGGAAAATATAATAGATGGATTGTCATTTTTCAAGAATTCGATCTCGAATTCATGTTGGTTGAATCTAAGGAATCTTTAGTATTTGCAGAGTTGATATGTGGGTTGCCTTATGAGGAAGAAGTTATTCGTGAGGAAAATTTTCCTGATGAACATTTATTTCTCATTTCTTCACAAGATCCTTGGTATGGGGATATCATTATATATCTCCATACTTTGAAGTTTCCACCCACTTTCTCCAAAGACGAGCGTAGAAAGTTGAGTCACCTTGCTAAGAATTATGTTATTATAGGTGACACATTATATCGTCGTGGGATTGATTCAATCCTTAGGCATTGTTTAACTTTGGAAGAAGCTGAGTCAGTTCTTAATGATTGTCACAGTAGAGCTTGTGGCGTTCATCTATCAGGGCTTGCAACAGCCCAAAAACATTTGCGAGAAGGCTACTTTTGGCCTTTGATTTTCAAAGATTACATTGAAGCGGTTAAAAGATGTCATCCTTGTTAAGTCTATACTCAGAAAATGCATGCACATCCATCTCCGCTTTTCCATGTTATCACCGTCGGTCCTTTTACGAATTGGGGCATTGATTTTACTACTTGTAATCTACCTTTGATAGGAAATCACAAGTACATCATTGTAGTCATAGACTACTTAACAAAGTGGGCTGAGGCCATGCCTACTTTCAAAAATGATAGTGAAACAATAGCCTTGTTTCTCTTCAATCGGGTTATTTCAAGATTTGGTATCCCTAAAGAGATTGTCACTGACCATGGCAATCATTTTCAAAATCAACTGATGTCTGAATTGGCTCTCAAGTTAGGTTTCCGGTAGGAGCATTCATCTCCATATTATCCTCAGGCCAATGGGTAGGTTGAAGCTATGAATAAGTCCCTTAAAATCATCCTGCAAAGGACAATTAACAAAGCTCGATCCAATTGGCACATCATGTTGTATCCGACACTTTGGGCATACCGAACGTCAGTTAAGACTGCCACTGGTTTTACTCATTTTCAACTAGTTCACGGGTTGGAATCTATCTTTCCTATTGAATGTGAAATTCCTTCTCTTAAGCTAGTTGTTGAACTTTTTCCAGAGACTTCTAGTCTCGAGGAATGCCTCGTTCATTTGGAGCATCTTGATGAATAGCATTGAGATGCCACCATAATAAATGAAGAAATAAAAAGAGGATATAAACTCAATATGATAGAGTTGTCTATCCTCAGAATTTTTTTGAAGGTGACCTTGTCCTAGTCTACGATCAAGACAAAGATGCCTAGGGGCAAGAAAGTTTAAATCTATGTGGTACGTTCCCTTCGTAGTCAAGTGTGTTTTGAAAAAGGGGGCTTATGAATTAATTGACTTTGAAGGAAACAAGTTGGCAGAGCCCAGAAATGGGCTCTACCGTAAGAAGTACTTTGCTTAGGCTTCAGCTCGACCACTTACTTGTTTGTATATATTGTATGTTTGTACATATTTGTCTATCCGTTTTAGTGACGTCGATATTTTTTATTTGGTTTGGCAGGTATTGATGGACGGTTTAGTATATCTAGGATTTACCGATGGTGCAAGTAGGCATACCCGAAACCTTGCTTCCATGGCTTGCATGATTTATTACCCATCTGGCCAGTTGATGGTTTCAAGAGCAGTATGTATTAGTCCTGCTTCGAATAATATTGTCGAATATACAATTGTTATTAATTTGTTATCTAAAGCGATATCTCTTGGTATTGATTCATTAGTGGTTTATTTAGACTCACAACTAGCGGTATCTCAGATGAATAACACTTATCGGGTATGAGATCCCTATTTGTATCACCAATTTCTTATAGTAATATTGTTGCAATGATCATTTGTTTATATCACATATGTTCACATTCCACTATCAGAAAATTCATTAGCAGATTCTTTTGCTAATCAAGCATTATATTGGCATATAAATCATTCATCAAATTAAAAAACATAAAAAATAATCCAAGTGTCATCTTAATAATCATCATAAAATTGCCTGTATATAGATGGAGTATTTATGTCCAAAATAATACACAAAAATTGGGACAAAATGCCCTACAAAATTTGGGCTTATGCCCATCATCATGTCCAATCATAAAAAGATTTGATCATCTATCTAGCTAGCTCAGGATGAGCTGCAAGAAAATAAACAACGACATTGGCTACATGTCGGAATAGCTGCACCCAGTCCCGTGGTACTCCTACCACACGACACTGCATATCCTCGAGTAGATCCTCTATGGATATCATGGGTACTTAGTGACTCAGCCTCACCAACTTCCTTTGAACTGCATGGAGAAATCTCTCTGTCTCAGCTGCAGCCCCTTCAGCATCTCTTCCACGATGCCTATGTCGGGGAAAATTGTTAGGTTTCACTGGTCCCACATCTGAAACATGATCAATATATTTTGTAAGTGTCTTGTCTCATCAAAAATATTTTTAAGTTCATTTATATTAAAAATCCAAAAAATATTTAAAAAGCTTAAAAATTAAAAAATTATTACCTATGGCACCCCATGCGGCATTTTGTGGTAACACTAAATCTAGATTTCCCTGGAAATCCATCTCGGCATAGGGGTAGTCATCGACTACGATGACCTATTGATCCCACCATGCGAAATACTCATCGTTAAAATTCATCTTGGGTACATCACCACTCCCAAGGTGTTTTATCAGGTTAGCCCATCTACCCATTTGTGGATCTCTAGGGCTACTGATAGTTGATAATAGCTTGGGTTGAAGCCCATGTACTTTCTCAAAGAAGAATGAGCATAATATTGTGCCATATCCAAAATTCTTTGTCTAACTCTTCTGAATGGAGGTCAGTTGGTTCTTCATATTGGTTAGTAGAGGCATGCACCAATCAAACACTTTGGTGAGACATTCCACTGCTAGGCTCATAGAAACTCGTGTGGCCTGATGTAAAGTAGCAAAACCATTTACCCTAGCAATTGTAAATAGTAGAATCTTCAAGGACAAGGTCTCTACATGTTTGATTAGAATATGACTTCCAATCTTTTCAAGATGACCAAGATAGTATATGTGGACGTAGTCTTCTATAGTAAGACTACCCCTTATCCTGCTAGTAGAATGCACCACCTCTCCCCTTCGAGAAAGACTGACAATGAAGTAAACATCTTCAATCTCGATCCTTAGGGGCATCTGATCGATCACGAATGTGTAATCCTCTGCACTCCAGTAATGAATCAACAACTCAAGCAATCATGTGTTGGCTTTCATATTTGGCATCTTAAATAATTTTAGCAAGCCACAACCTCTTAAAGCATCCAAAGCATTTTGGTCCTCCATTACTTAATTATCAATAGCACTATGTTCCCTTTCGCGCTAGGCGATGGTCACCCTACCCAAAAAATATGTTTCAAACCATTAGAAATATGTTTTAAAAATTTTGCTCGCACACACACGGGTTCCTTTTTCACACAGTTGCGTGTAGGGCCCTCGTATACATCTGTTACCTATATTCAGCCCGTGTGTACATAGAGCTGAATTTTTTGACATATTTTCCTATGGTCAAAACTTGAAAAAAACATCTAAAAAGTACCACAATAATTAAAAGTAGGATATAAGGGTTACTTGGAGGTTTTGGAGCGATTTGAATGGTCTGATTGGTCGAAGGAAGCTTGCTTGAGTTTGTCTCCATGGCTCCTTACTCAAAACACAAATGACAAAACTGTGAGTCTAAAAGTCCTTATATAAGTTGAAAAATAAAAATTATTTTTTCAAAAAGTGATTTTTGTCTTATGGACTTTTTTACCTTTTGGCTTGGAGTGTAGAGAATGGGTTGTCTTTATAGGAAATTTTGGAGACTTCTTTGAGACATCATTTTGGTCCCATAACTATAGACCCGTCATGGCAGGTATCATTTTCTTACTGGCATATAGGTTAGGGACTACCACTTTCCATTGCATTTGGAATACTAGCTTCCATACTGCGATATGTTAGCCATAGGGTCGACCCCATTGTACCTTGGTTTGCAAACCATTTTCACTCGCCAACTTTAAAAATCATGATGTGATGGTAGATCCAACCTTTGCATGGGCATTAGTTAGATCCTTGCTGAAATTGGCTACCCATGCTGCTATATTGAGTAGGCTCGGGAGTCCTCTTTAGTCCAGCCATGACTTGTGTGTTGAAGCCTCATTCTCATTCTTCTGTGCTACTTTTTGGCCTTATACTCTAGAGGCTTCTTTGTGTTGAGTTGTGTTGATGCATCCTATATTGACTACTTGCACCTTTTGGCCTTGAGCCAACTTCACTTGGACTCGTGTTTAAACCACTTATCAACCATCTCTTATGCATAATAAACCTTGAAATCACTTAGCATATGTGATTTGACACACCCTTTTACCCGTGGAAAGAACATCCCTTTGAGTGTCCTTGACTAGTTTCGCCTCCTCGCATTGAGCATAGAAATGTTCCCCTCCCGAGAACTAGAACATCTACTTTTTTGACACTCATTCTTTCCATTGTACTATAACATTCTTTTATTCTTTTTCGAGCTTCATATAAAAGAAAAAGACAAAAACATTATATATTCCAAAAAGAGTGGGAACGAGACATTATTTCCATATTTTGATGGCAGCTAGAGTTAGTCGTGTCGCCCTTGAAAAAAACACTCAAAAAAAGTCTTTCCTCCATTGGGGTGGGCTTTAATTTGACTTAGGAGAGCCTTAACCTTGTTATCAAGTCAATACTACTTCAATTGGTTACGTCTTCCAATCATGTGGAGAGTTTGCTTATGCCTCCTGCATGACAAAATTATACAAAGTTATCGTATGCTTCCATGTAGTCATGGTTAAGTCGTGCTTTTGTTCAAGGGAAGTAAACCTGAGTCAGCCTCTCTACAATGTATCTTGACCTATTTTTCTGTCGGCCATCCCTGTTTGTCAGCGTCATGTTCATTATCACATCATTTTTATTGGTCCTTTGCTTGTGTCAGTTTGAGAAGGTCTCCATTGAATTCTTGATGCGGGTCTTGTCCTTATCAACTACGACAAATTGCTTTGAGGGAGATCTAGAGTCACACCCTGGCCCTATTTTCATTATTGATATGTCACCTTGTTCTCAGCATCAGTCAGTATCATGGGTCTTTGACTAGGTGGTTTCCCTTGTGTTTGACATCAACTTTCATTATCACAATTGGGTTCGTGCAGTGCCTTGGATTCCATTTGATCCTATTGGTGGATTCCTCACCTCTATCTCAACTTCATTATTGGTTGGTTAAGAGGGTTTCTATCGTGCGCTAGCCACATCTTGTGTACGTCGGAAATGTGCTTCAGTTGGGTTACTACATATTTGTTCATCTGATTCCTTCCACATTATTGGGCTACAGTTACACTTGCGCTAGATTGATGAAGGATTCCTTAATGCCTTCCTTCTAGCAGATCTTTTCCTGTTAGACTTCATCTCATTGCTCTGGGAAAGAGATCTAGAGTCCATTTGGTAGTACCTTAGTGTTTGAATTCATTAGTGGTAGATTCATTCGCTATCGACAGTGGGAAAACATCATTGTCTCCTAATTGATAGATTCTTTCAAGTGCTCAACTACAACTCATTTATTTGCACTTGTTAGATTGTACTTAGTACCTTGACTCTCATCATCATTATCGGTGAGTAGTCTTGCGTTTGTTAATGGTATACATCAATGACCGGAAATCAAATTATTTCTCACATGGTCGACTTCAGATCATTCATTCCCATTGTATATAAATGTACCATGGCAGTCGATGAAGACCTTGGGTTTGCATCAACATGTCTTGGTTCACTTGTCAGTTGCTCCTGTTTCTGCTAGTTGAAACCATCCACATTATAAGTAGCAGTTCCTTACAATGAAATTTTATATGCTAGCACCCAAGTTGCAGTGTAGTACCATTTACTCCATCATGTTCACTTGGTACTATTTGGGTTAGTTTCTTGACTTCAGTGATCAGCTTCATACTTCAGCATCATTGATCAAATGATCCATTATGTATTTTCAGTTCCTTTATACTTGTATGCATATTGGATCTACCTTTATACTTGACATGTAAACATGCTTTATTGTTTCTGATCATGTGTATGCCCATCTTAGACAGCAGTTTCTTTCTGATCTCTCTCGATGGCTTGGTAGGATGAATTCTGGTGAACTCCTCCTCGGTCTCGGCATGATTCCTTCCATACACTTAATACATTTCAACCATCATGTACCCCTTCTGACCTCATATATTAGGGGCATATGTTATAGCACCATTTACCACTCTTGGTAGATCTTATGCTCTAATTATGGCCTAGGAAAACCCTTTTTTCTAGACTTGGTCCAAGATCTAAAAAATAGTGTTTTATTCCCTATACACTACTTTACCCTATGATAAAAGCATGTACACACGGGTCAGCAGATACCCAACCCATGTACATATGTTAAAACACTTTAAAAAATTAAATTTCCTTAATTTCGAGTGGAGTTCATGGGTTTTACCTATTACTCACCTCCTATTGCCTGTGGCCCAACTGTTTTCCAACTGAAAAAACTAATTTGGAGAAGTATAAATAAATCTCCATGGGAAGGCATTAAGGGAGAAGATATGAGATATTGATACTATAGTGAGATTATCCTTGATCGAGTCTGACGAATCCATGTGCCTCCCGCACTCCCCAAAGCTTCGAGAAACCCTTGTTTCCTTTTTATAGATATCCTTCATCTTGCTTGAGATATACTTGTATTGGGGATGGAGGAAGATTGATGAAGGCTGGGAAAGGACGGATTTGGAGGACAGTTTCACTTGGATTCGGAGAAGGACTCAGGTCATATTTCTCCACTTTACTTGTAGCTAACTTCAATAAAAGGAATGTTGTTATGCTTGCGATATTAACTGTGTTTATGCATCAAATTATGTTGGAATTCATTTATGAATCTTATATTGATGTATAATTAGTCATTCATTCATATGATTAAAGTTAAGATCATGAACATGATTTATGTTTCCACTGTTGTGTATGTTCCATTTGAATAATTTTTAGGTTTCAAGAACATCAGGAAAAGTTGAGGGTTTCCACCCTGTGAGATCTACCCAAATGAAGGAAATCCAGGTATGAACTCTACTACACACTTTAGTAGAATAAGCATTTTGGTTGATTGCCTGAGAATTTCTTGTTGTGGTTTTCCCTCTCCTCTGTTGGGGTTCTCAAAAAAAATCCCTAGGGTCGTTTCACCCGCAACACACAGGTCACAAGAAGGGATAAACTATTTCTTTCATGGACTAGAATGAACCACAAATGAGGTGGAAATCAGCAATTGCACAACAAATGGCACATGCACCCAAATTTGTACAATATGTAATGATATATTATTTGAAATAAAATTGTGACCCTTTGAGTTGATCAATGATATTCTCTGAGCATGTGTATCTCTTTGTATTTATAATTATATTTTATTTTATTATTAAAAAATGTCATTAAATTACTTAAAAAGTTTTCATAAAATGTTTATACTTTATTATTAAAAAAATTATTATAGGTGTAAATTCTCATATGAAATTATAGATAAAATGTGCATTAATGAATTGTTTAAAATCAAATATTTAATGATAAAAAAAAAAAAAAAAAAAAAAAAAAAAAAAAAAAAAAAAAATCATATCTATAAAAAATAATAAATGTTAAAAATCATTTGAGGAGTTGTAGTAGCTACAACCACCCTCCAAAATTTTTCCTTAGCTTGTTTTGGAGCCACCCTACCAACCTTCACAACAACTTGCCTTTCTTCATCAAGTCCTCAAGCTTGAGTGTTTTCCTTGCATAAAGGTGGCCTGTTGATCAAAGTCAATCCATTCCCCTCACAAGTTGCTCACCCAAACTTGGTCCAACTACGAGTTGAGCAGCTTCTGCTTTAAAATTGTGCATTCCTAGAGGGCAGCCAGCCTTTCCCTCCAGGAATTGCACAATCCTCTCTGATAACCTACTGGTCTCCAGGATTGCACAATCCTGCCAACCAACCCTCCCATCAAGATTTGAGAAATTTTCCCATCAATAGGCTGTTCAACCCAGGATTTGCGAAATTTGGGCAGCAGTCAATTGTTGGGCCTAGAAATTGCGCAATCCCCTTTGGTAGTCAGCCCAACTTACAGTCAGGAATGAACATTTTTCTCAAGAAGTTAAGCACTGGCATGCATGGACAGACTGGTTGACCAGTTCCACCTGGAACCAAGGAAACTTGACTTTTATGCATGCATGACTTGATCTTCCCAAAATAGCAAGAGACAACATGAAAAAGGCATCCCATGATTTAGGGAGCTATTTTTAACAGTCATGGGTTACATGCAAATTTTTTTTAGAAGTTTCCCTCCAAGTGTTGTTTATCCTATATTTGTGGCATGCGCGTCTTGAAATCAAACTTATTTATTTGACGCATCAAAGCTCATTCATTCACATCGATCTTGGAGCTCTAACATCCCACAACACATACAAGACTCTTCGACATATCCAGCTCAACTATTCACAGGTAAGTGGCCTCAACTTCTCTTTTTCAACATTTCTGTTGCTTTTTGTTTATTTGCTTGTGCGAGTGTTGTTTGCTTGATTTCTTTGAACACTTGTAGTTTACATATATTCTAGCTTGTCATATTACTGTTTTAATTTTCATTTCTATCTCACTGTTGTTGCATGCATGAAATGTTTTTTCACGGACGTTCGCCCAACTAGTGAATGGCCTCACCCATATGCATGTTGATCTGTTTTATCAATCTTCCATTCATGTTTTTCATGCATTGTTTATCACTTCTGCTATCACTTAGTTTTTCCATGCATTTCATTGACTTACTTGCTTTCAGTTGCCCGTCAGCGAGTTGGGCCAACCTTGGCCAGGTCTCTGCCTTCACCAAGGCTGCATTGCGTAATATGGAGAAGGAAGGCTCACCTTCCTCTACATATTTGCACATTCTAACTCAACACTAGCCTCCTGGGCTGAATTGCGCATTTGTGGAGGTCAGTGGCTGCTTGGCCCAAAATTTTGCGCAAATTTATCCCTGGGCCAACAGTATTTTCCTACTAGAATCATGCATTGCGCAATCCCAGCAACCAACTGCCCAACTGGATTATGCATTGCACAGTTCCAGCAATCCAATAGTCTCCCAGCATGCCCAAACTTTGCCTTGTGCAGTATTGGTAGTTGGTCTCCCGACCTCTTAGATGAAATTGTGCAACCTTCATGGTCATTCACCCAGGTATGTTGCAAGTTAGTTCTCATGTTCATTTTGGTTTTCAACTGACAGATTTCTTACTATGAGTGTTTCCATGTCTCTAGGTATCACAGGTATTCATTTGCCTCTCAGCAGTACAGGTACAATGACTCTAGGAGAGCAGAGACAAAGACACCATTCAAAGCACGCTTGGGGATGCAGTTGATCAAATATCCATGGACTTACCTACTCACGAAGACATCAAGTTGTTCATGGACAAAGACATCAAGCAACAACATCACAATGAACAACATCATGAACAATGGCTCAAGGCAGCATATCGAATGTAGCCAACGCAACGAATGCAAGAGGAAGGTTGTTGACAACATAGAGGCGGAGAAAAGTTTCAATATCAAGCAGAACCATTGATAATGAAAGCAACTTTGGAGACTCAGGCTATGAAGTGATGATGCAACACGAAGATCACGCAAAGGTAGAAGATGGAACAAAAAGGAGTTGCATGTTTTGAAGCAGCAACTCAGGAAGAACATGAAGTTGCACAAACAATCCAATGAGTTGCAGTAGGAACAAGAGCAGTAGTGGGCGCAACATGCACTCGCGACTGAAACTGTGCCAGTATGAGTTAAGGATCTATCCCTGCAGCTGACACAGACAAAACATGGTGAGCAATGTTTTTGATCTCATGCAAGGGATCCATTAGCATGCATGTCATTGAGCGCATGCATGCAATCCAACCCATTCAATGCACTCACCAAGGCGAAGACAAGAAGCAAGTCCAACTGGGGCTGAACATGTACTTCGGCAAGTTGATGTGCATGACCACCAGCACACACTTGAAGATAAGCATGGACAGTATGCATCAATGTGTTTTCGATTCAAACATACCTAAGAAGACCATGCGCATTTTAGTGTCCTATCTAGGGTGCTAGATTGGTCTAAATTTATTATGAACCAGGGTGCGTATACTTAGAGACGTGTGCCTAAAATATATAAGCATAAAGGATTTATTTTAAACCTATGATTCCTAAGTACGGTGCTGAGATTAAATCTAATGTTAAACTATCAATGAAAGCTTTAACTAAGCATCAAACCATGTGCTATTAACAACTAAAACGCAATCCATAACATGCTGTGTATCACTGGATTTAAAGGCTTCGGTCTCCTTACAGAGACACCAACATGAAACCCCTATTCAATGTCACTCAACAGTCATGAATATTTAATGTAAGCATGCAAAGTAAAAATCATAAGCATCATCCATATCAGTGATTTACAAGCAACCCTGGATCGAATCCTTTACAGGATGTAATTCACAATCCAGATGAAGGTTTGTTCAAGCACATGCACAGACATCTAACAACGCATTCATAAACACAACGTAAGCATCAATCAAATCTCTGAGCATATAAATCGATACCAAATACCATTCAAACGCTTGACTGTAAAATGAAATTAAAATCACAATGCAAATACAATGCAAACGTAATTAAAATGTTGGTATACCATGCACGCAGGGCCCGTCCGCGTCTTTGACACACCGAGATAGTCACACCACGATCACAGTATTAAGCAATGCACAGAGATTGTAATGCAATCTTATATTAAACCAAAAGCTCTATTCTAAAGCAACAATGAATGTGTATGTAAAACGTAATAGTCTGCAATTCCAAAAGGTAGGTAGGTAGGTAGGTAAACGAACATATATCCCGGTTCGGCCTTTTAATTACATACATTACATCCTTTGAAAAATGGATGTTTATCCATGGGCGACTGTTGCTGCTTTTGTAAAAACGCAGAGATGTTCCTATCCTATATTACGCATATAAAAACTAGGAAACAACTTAAAAATCGAATGGGCTATAACTGAGTGCTGTTGCTGCCTTTGTGCCAACATGCCATAGTTGACTAGGCATTGACCGTGCATACAGGAGGGATATTTCTGATGCAGGATAGGTGCTTGTCCATGCTTGGACATTCCTCTTTTCGCCCATACCTTTCGCTCTGACCTGGCTTTCATGCCACATGTCAAACAATAAGCCATTTATCGGTTGTTGAGACTTCCTGTAGTGATTTAGGCCAAAAATCCTAATTTATTAACACAAAACCCCTAAATCAATTTAAATGCAATTCAACAACTATAAAACTATTAAT